>DWQT01000194.1:0-26940 GCA_018244895.1 Myscelus amystis hages | reverse complement strand
TATAAGTGTAAACAGTACAGACATTAATGTCTGACATTTATGTCAGAATTTCTGTCGTAGTCTGAACGTACCATTAGTATCGTATGCCGCAGGTCAACAATCACACCTCTTGGCATAAAAGAAATATTAGTCTTCGCGAAATCTATAAAAAGAGTTCTTTTACAGCCGGCAATAATTTGGAATCTCGCTAAATGTTGGAAATATTGAAGTAGGTTATGTATTAGTACAAAAATGTACTTTTAATATTTACATTAGTGTCATACATTTTTTATCACAATCAGAAATAAATTACCTTCTTAGATACCAAACTTAAACAGTGGCATGGTGTCTCATGCATGCAATATTCAAAGCTCATTTCATTCGTAACTAAAAACAAATAAAAAACAAACCTCCAACATAAAGGAACATCTAATTCGAATTCCCGGTTCGGACCTCAACACGTTAAACGTCAAAACTAATCTTGTAAGCGACTCAATATACTGATAACATCTACAGCACGACTACTTGACAATCAATATTTGCGGCGACTGGTACCGTATAAAATGCAGTCAATTTGGCCGAAGCAATTAATTTGATGAAGATTCTCCTTGGAGATAAGCTTCATCCCGGTGGAGCGTCGATCTATGACACAGATAGAGACAGATTAGCGTTTTCTGCCCGCCTTAATAATCGTAATAAACTTCGCGGTGACTGGAGTACTAAATGCCATTACTGTTGTGTTCAATTCACCCTTGCAAGACGGTCTAACGGGTAGGAAATAATATTGTAAAGGCCTTCAAATGATACCGGTTTATAAAAAGGGAAAAATAAAAATAGAAATTACACCTATTTTCAATGTATAATTCACTTTTTCTTGAAATCATGATAACTGTATTTTAAAAGAGTGATCTTGTTATTTCGATAATTTGAAACGGGATCCGTGAGAAAAGATTATATTGCGTCCAAAGAAAACATGATTAAAATATAGAATACAGAAGTTGATAATTAGATATACACATTATGTTGTAGCAAAAGCTGCTTTGTTTTTTTTACAGCCGCTCATAACTTTTATATCATGGTTTCAATATAAGATACCGTTAGGGTTATCGTTACAATGTGGGAAAAGTGTGAAATATCGTTAATTTGCGACACAAGAGCATTGTCGAGACACCGGCCCTGTTACGTAAAGAAGCGTGTGACAGATTCTACACAGCCGTTATATATAAGAGTAGGATTATACGTGCAAATTCTGGACATAATATTTGCTGCAAAAGCAATTGTGTATCGTATAACATGCACAGTAGTGTAAAAAAATATTAATAATAATATTTATTGCCACAAAATGTCCGTGAATTATAGAGATGGTAAACAATGATCAAATGACGTGTTGTCGCTTCGATTGGATTTCTGGTGCTCAATAAAGATTGAACGTGTCTTGTAGGTATCATATCAACAAACTCATCACAAAAATTGACACAACGATCTCAAACAACAATAAAACGAATAAGTATATAGGAAAATATTTATAAGATAAATATTGTATGTGGTTCCCTTCGCTGCAACCGGAATCAGATGGCGCATTGATATTATTTGAGGGACTAAAGTGAGATCACAAGAGCATCTGCTCAGTGAAATATATCTTGACAGTTATCAATTGATTCACAAGAGATTAAGTCATAACGACGCCGCGCAGATTTATCGGTCCCTTAGATCGAATAGGACTTCTAGCTTCGTAGCGGTTTCTTGGACATTATCGAAATATCGAATGTTGAAGTCTATGTTTTTTTTTGTGTTTATAGGTATCTAAGCATAATCTAAAAATATTTATTAAACAATATGTAAAGATATCTAACATTACCGTTTTTAAATTTTATTTATAGTTACGGTCACTGACCAAAGCTGATCTCATTGTTTGGGATGATAATGGGCAGTTTGTTTGTTTTCAGTGAACTCATTGCAGTCGTACGATTTCTATAACCAATTCGAAAGATTACAAATCGTTATAGCGGTTAACTGTATGTGACTTTTCCTGACCGTAATCTATTATAATTAATAAGTTTTACTTACATTATTTCTTAAAACGAATGAACAGATTTAGATCCTTTATAATTGCCAGCAATGTTTCAACTTTATCCATAGTTTAAATATACATTTATCTGTAACAATTTAATTAAAACTAAACAAAATAAGTAGAAATGACAAAATGACTCGTTTATTTGCTTGTTTTTCGATATTTTTGCCGACTTTTAATATTCCGCTAATTCCCGCTAATCACAAAAATAAGGAATTATGTAACTAAATAATTAAACGGTAACAAGCTGTATCAAATGTACATTAAGCATTTTCGTGTCGGTATCTCCGCAAGTAATCATTTACATATTACCAGCATTTTGTGTGCTATTCAGATCACTTCTGTGAGGTCGCCACAGGTCGTGAGTTACCTGCATATTTGGGCTATTTAGGGGTCACTCTGATAACTTGTTCTCTTGATTAACAATAATTTTTATTGCTTTCTGATACACAATATTTTTGATCTGTTTTCTGGTGCGTATGTAAATTGCCTAATGATGACAAAGTTCCTATTCACTGCATTTATGTATTGTAGGTATTATACACTTCAATTATTAATAACTATTAAATAAATAATAATTTGTATTAAATAAATAAATAAATATTTTTGTTAGGTACGTTTTATATATTATCAAACACATGCACGAAAAAAATAAGTTTTGTTAAAAGTCACAAAATTTGACGGGCAGGTACCTAACTAAATTACAGGTAACATTTTTTTGTGTATAATTAGGATTAAGTACGCGGAAATATTATCCATGACCTTACCATCATCCGCTTCAATTTCAGCAATCGGGGACACAAAGGTTATTTGTAAAATGAGTCCAATAAATAATAACCATATCCAGTAATACATCGTGAAGTTTAAATTATGATAAATGTTTTTTGCACTTATATTTATTTTATCAACAACAGATGAAAATTTAAAAAAAAAAAACAAATTTAAATTTCAGTAACGTATGTAAACAGACGTCTGGCAGTAGACGCGGAGCCGGCTGTGCAGGCGAGCGCTCACACCGCACGACTTCTGCACGACTAATAAAACACGAGGCCGCCGCTGCAGGCTTCACCCGCATTGTTCTGATTCTGAATACGGAAGCTTTGAAAGCACTAGCAAAATCGCTATCTTGGTGGTTTTAATGAATTCCTAAATTGCTTCCACGGCATCAACTTATATAAATGTTATTATTAAAGTAATCATTAAAATAAGAGTTATTTAATGTTAAAATGACTCTTAAATTTAGATTTATAGAGTTATTATTAAGTTGCTTATTTTCGAATATATAATAATAATGTACTAATATCATTTTAGATTGATTGTGTCAAGCTGCTCATACAATAAAAAAACAGTTTAACAATGCCTACGTAAATGATCATATGTATACGCATCATTGATTCTTCTGTAGCAAGATTTCATGTTTTGTATATGCGTCCATTTTTAAACGTCCTCTCGTAGAAGGGAAGCATGCCTATAGATATTAGAGTTTGTATTCTTCCACTTTCAGTAACTACTTTTTAAGTACCCTTATCTGATACTAGTTGCTCTTGTGTGCAAACAAGTTTTGAAGAATATCTTACAAGTGGCTGTTCATTCAGCTTTCTTTTTCTAGTTTGGCCATATAAACCGGTATTTGTTATCCTAATGTCCGAATAAAACGTAAAGATCATTTATATCGGTTATTGCTCAATAATGAAGTATGGACAATGAATATTTTTCGAGCTAGTCAATTATCATAAACATTCAATTAATTGCAAAATTTACTGGTCACGTGGTAGAGTTGTTAGAAACCCTGACTTACTTAAAAACCAGTGGTCGTGGGTTCGATTCTCACGCAGGATAAATATTTGTGTGATGTGCAAATTTGTTTGTTCTGTGTCTCATATATAAATGTTTATTATACATGTATGTTTATCAACTGACCTGTTACCGTAACACCAGGCTTTGTGTGGAATTGTTGGAAGTAGGAGCGAGCAGTTCAGCTGTATAAATAAAGGATGAGCATAACTACCTAATTATTGTAACTAATTTGATATAAGGATTAACGTTTCTAGAGTAGACATTTATAAAACATGCTGTGGCTATTTCGGACGACTTCTTGAATATAAAAGCAGTTTATTTTTATTTACCCAAACAGAGGTTTCGACATTTACAATAGTACGTACTCCAAAGCAACGCGAATGAAAGTACATAGATCAGTTCGTTATGGTACTTCGTAATGATATTCCCAACGGAGTCAATCTATTGTCAAAATAGGAACAAAAAAGAATTGTGGATGAATGTGAAGTAGGTGACGCAAATCGTTAAGCGCATGCGTAGTCACCCGCACTATCTTCAGGTCACAGTATTTGGTGCCAGCCCTCAAGCATTATGCCAGTGTTTAATAAAGCTCAATTTTTCGTATAAACATTTAGGTTTCGAATGAGCGATTGAGCAATTCACTAACTGCGCCAGTTCAAGATGGGAAACCAATTTAAAAACGTGGCAGTTATCGCCTGCCTCAAAACACTCCTTTTCATCTTCAATATTGTTTTTTGGGTAAGCATTGAGACGTGTCATTGTTTACTTTACGCAATCGACGGCGAATTATTTTACAGTATTTGTCATTAAAAATATCTGTGTAGGTAATAATAATAATAACTCAGAAGAAATTGAGTTGTGACTTATTACTTAGAAATGTAAAATTGTCAAACCTAAAACGCGCCAGAAAGGAAATCTTTTCATTTAAGTTACGTGAAATGGTTCCACTTGCCGTCCCCTTCATCTCGCGTCTTTCTTGTTACAAATTTTAAATATAATAATGAATGGCATCCATCATTACTTAGCGGAAATTATTGCTTCAAAATTAATTTTAATCACTTGTTTCTTCCTCCACTTATGCGCACTGGAGCAGCATGTAACGGGGGTTGCAGAACACCTTTCTCCATATAAACTGTTTAAAAATTATTATTGTTTGAATTATGAAATAAGCAAATTTTATTGTACAGTTAACAGGTCTTTTGATTCTCATCGTGGGTCTGTGGGCGGAGTTCGACTTATACAAATACATGGAGCTATCTCCGGAGTTCTCGGGCACGGCGCCCCACGTCATGATCGGCATCGCCGGTTTGATTATCCTCATTAGCTCCGTGGCCTTCTCGTGCATCATCAAAGGTCAACCGGTCCTACTTTATGTTGTAAGTGATTTAAACTACTTTTTAAATATGAACGTTTTACAAATATCATATTTATGATATACACATAGCTTGTCCGTATATAACCATTTCACTAATGGTTTCCTGGATGCACGTAGCATATAGCAGTAGACAACCAATTGATCTGTTTATTAGCCAGTACAACTGGAATCATCATACATTATAGTTAACTCGTACTAAAATACGTAATTTTATCTCACATACGCTAAAATGTCTTGATATGTAAAACAAATAATAACGACGCTAACTAAAGATATACATTCGCAGTATGGAGGATTCCTGGCTTGTATCTTCATGATGGACGCGGGAGTCGGCGCCTCGGTTGCGTGCTACCGCGATACGTTTGCTAAAGGACTTCAAGATGGTCTCACTCAAACAATCGTCAACTACAATCCGAAGAAAGCTAACTTCGATTTCGCCCAATCAACGGTAAATAAAAGCTTAACGTACTCCTACTTACATATTTATCATGTAGAGTTACGTTTTTTTTAACCTAACGCTGTGTGTGTGTTAATGTGTTAATAATTCCTTACGTTTTACATTTTACATTTTACATTTTACATTTTACCTTTTACGTTTTACATTTTACTTTTTGTTTTCACTGTTCTATTTCAATGCGCAGTTCCCTAGCAACCATTACCAGGTTCAGGTAGGTTATCAGTTCAGAGCAGCTTCTATCTTCAGCTTACAAGGATCTATTTGATACCTATTTTTCTTCAGTAAAAAATATCTAAAATTATTCGTTCCGTTTCTTCGTCTTCACATTTCCAATATTAAAATTACTTTACAAAGAGCACTACTCACGACTTTCTAAAATGAATATTCTGCATTATTTGTCCACATAAAAGGTTGTCGTTTATTTATGTAAAACATTCAACTTTCTTCTAACCCAATGATCTATAAAATATTCGAACACTTTTTCCTTGAACTGATTCTTATAAAACACTGCGTTTTTGTTAACAAGTCAGTCATCCGCTCTGACCTTACTCGGTTTTTAGGTGAATGTGGTAATAATATTATTATACTGTAATTATCAACATCTGTCAAGAATAGAAATATAAATTTATAGGTTTTGAATGGAAACCAGATTATAGAGTACCGATTACCAGTAAAAGATCCGTGCCCAGCTGTGGGATAGAGCAGCAGTAAATCGGGTTACCGCTACCGAGAAGAGTAAACTATGCCGTCTAAAAAGTGAAAATGCATTTAAGCTTTATGTGACTATACGGCGGAAAGCAATCCCCAAGCCTCTGCAATTCATAGAAAAATATTCACATATATTATACAAATCGGTATTAACATTCAATAAAATTATCTTACATTTAAAAACATTTTGGTTACAACAGTTAAACTGCTGTGGTGTGGCGAACTACACGGACTGGATACGACTGTCGCCTCAGAAGGTGATCCCCACGTCGTGTTGCATCAACCCCAACCACTGCGTCACGGCAAACTACAGCGAAGTTTACCAACAGGTTAAATAATACTACAATAATGATGGTTAACGGTTCGGAGCCCCCTTTGGTCTCCTTGCATACAATTTGAAATTTTGACATTAACACTTTTAGGACCTCCTACTGCTTTAAGCAAGAGTCGTTTCTTGCATCCAGCCTTGTTTCATGTTTGTGAATTTTACTGCAATAGTCGCTTAGAATTTTGCCTTTTTCTGTTTGAAGGACGGGGAAGATAATCGTTGTACATTACTGAACCAATGAATCCCATCCAAAACAAGGCTAAAGTTACGCCCATAGACAATCACCGATTCAACATCTCACTCAAATTTATCGTATGTGTATAAAAAATATTAATGAAGGTAACTATTATAATAATTAATTCGGTTATCATTATTATTTCAGGGCTGCTTTGACGTGATAACTGAATATCTTGAGAGCAACATGAACATCCTGATCGGTTTCGCCGTGGGGACGGCCATGCTCCCTCTCGTCGGCGCCATTTTGTCCTGCTCCCTGGCGCGTTACATTGAGAAATCGAAATATGACGTCATGAATTAAAAACGACCCTTTTGCTGCCAATTAACATGAATTAACATTGAGTCTCAACTTTGAAATGTGATTATTTAGTTCTATATAGATGTACTTATTTACAAATTTATTCAATTTAAAACATAATATTATAAACATAGGATAGAACTTTAAAATGTTCTTATATTTAAAAACAAAGTTATAAATTTAACGTTTACTATCTTTCTCTACTCATTGGTGTTTACATTTCAAGAAATTTTATGTATATCTTAAACATATTATAATAAATGTTATAAGCATGGGTGCAGGTATTATTATTGAAAAACATAAATTTGTATGTATATCACAAAATATCTTTATTCAGACTACTTCGGAAACATATAGGTTAAACATCAACAAGATATCTTTTACATAATTACAAATCAATAATGATTTCTTTAGAACACAATCAGTCATTTTTGTACTACTATACAATATAGTTGAATTGTATTGTCCACTTTTAATTAGATTGTATTTATATACACATACTAATACATATATACATACATACATTATGTATTAATAAAAGAATAATTTTCATGATATAACAGTAAAACAAATGGCATTTATTTACAAGATAATTTTTGGAAAATGTTTATAATACATATAATATTAAAGTATATTTTATTTAACGTTGATTTACCATCATCCACAACTTAATACCCCAAATTATTTTACTACTCAATGTCATATAGGATAAGTTGGAAATAAATATCTGTTATATTCCTTATAATTCTCTCAAAAGAATCATTTGTGTGACCAGTTTTATTTCATTAATAAAACAGCTCTTTTATAATAAATGGCAAAATGTAACAGCTTAATGGGTAATAACACAAAGTATACATGGTAATGGTAATATTTAATTCAAGATGTCAGATAACAGAAAACAGATAAACACACCATCGTACCACATTAGCTATGGTATTAAAAAACTATGTTATACATATCGTTGACCATATAGAAAAATGACATATTTCAAAATTTTTGGAACATGACATTATTACATAAAACATAAGAATGTTGATAGAAGACTCGTTTTATGTAATAATCTCATTATCCAAAAATTTTTAAAGTATGTCATTTTTCTATTTAGTCGATGATATATCAACATAGTTTTGATGTGATAGCATTATGGTGCTGTATAAGATGTTAAAAGGATAACAGAGTGATTTATTGCATGTTACTTCACAGTTCAGGGTGCAAATGGAGCTATCCTTCGGTGTTATTTCAATCACTGTCCGAACTATTCTTTTCCTCCTTAGTCTCAACGGGTGCCTCTTGCTTGTAGTGTCTGTACTCAGGCTTTAATTCCCACATATTTTTATGTGGATTCCTTAAGTTGTATGTACACACTTCTTTTAAAATTTCCTTTAAATACACTATAGGTTGTTTGGTAATCTGAATGAGAAATTAAAAATATTCATATTAGTGTGTAAAATTCATTAACAGTTTTAAAACATTATATTCCCAAATTGTGGTGTGATTACAATATTGAAGTGAAAGTATTTGTAAGTTCCATATATTTTAATCACAATTACAGTGGAAACTTGCATCACTTGTAAATAAGTAACCGCTTACCTTCTGCAAGTCCTTGATGTTATAATACTGATGTTTCTCGAATGCAGCAAACAGTACATTGAGCACGGCATCCTTGTCATCGCGAGCCTTTTTGCCTTCCGCTTTTTTTCTCTCTTGATATTCAATCTTATAGGTGCAATAAAAAGAAGTCACCATGTATAATTACACAAACATATGCATACTGTAAAACAGCCCAAGACAGAGACAAATAGATAGCCAATACCGCTACTATGAGTACAGATAGAATTAACAGCTGAAGTCCATAAGGAAAACACTCCGATGTGAAGTTTCTAAATAAAAATTAAATATCTTAAATATCAAATAATACATTTCAGTTACAAAGATATATAATTAATTCTGCAAAAGTCTGCAATCCACAAGCCATTCCCAATCTATAGGCGATAACAGTTAAGTTTCTACCACACAAAATGTAAAGAACATCAGAAACAAGATGAGTGAAGAAGTGCGCTAGACATGTCTCGTGGGCTGATCAAGGAAAAATTAAAAGTGACCAACTGAAATAAGTGTCAGTACTATTTACAAATTTAATCAGAGATTTACTTACATTATATTTATGATCCGACACAGGTTTAAAGTTCTGCACAATCTTATCTAAGTGTTGCACTTGTCTCTGAGGTTTAAGAGCCTTTCGTATCGATTCGGACTTCAGTTTATAGTATGTTGGGTTTTCATACGGCTTACATTCCAACTTTTGCACTATCCTCCCTTCCATGTAAAGTTTCTCTGACTCTGGGACAACTGAATCAGAGTTCGATGCTGAAAACGAAATTCAAATTGATATCACCTTATCCAGAATAAAACGTTAAAGTGTAGTAAAAACAGATCAAATAACACTGGAAAAATGAGGACATTAAATATTAAATGTAGGATTTTACATACGCACGACATGTGAGAAAACTCCCAACGACTGCCGCGTGACGTTTGACACGTCGAGTCTGTGCTCCTTGGGTATGCTCTGTTCGCCAGGCTCGTTGAGGCACAGCACTGCTTCCGACAATGAAAGCTGCACTTGTGCACGCTGCCCGGGTGTGCGAGATATCTTTAACTTCCCAACTTCAATGTCACCCGGAGCCTTCTTCCACACGTTTGCTATATATTTAGGTACCTTTACTAGCCACACTCCACGTCCTGTATTTGATAAATCCAATTCCCGATCGACATGCGGGACTGTCGTTGTATTACTCATGATTAGTCGCAATTTATAGCATTAAAATATAAAATCTGTTAGATTCATTTACTCCTTTCTTTTTCCGACAAAATTTAAAGAATACCTACCTACCGCTTTTATTAATTTTGTTTCCTAACTTTTGACAAGTTGACAACATTCGTCATTGACAATTTAAAAAACGATTGTACATGTATATTACCACTTATCTATGCGAGTGAAAATCGACGTTGATACATATATCGATTTAGAGAAATAAAGAAATTGTAAAAACTTAAAATATAAAAATACAGTTAAGCTTAACATACACGCTAGATAAAGATATTTGGCACCCTGTGCTCCCTGTTTTCATATGATATAACATTACCAATAATAATAACAGCACAAAATGCTGTGTTCGATCTTGTCCTATTACAATCTTTTTATTGTAATGCAAACCATAAAAAATACTGCTTAGTACAAGATTGTTAATGTGAGCGATTGCAATCCTAAAAGAAATGTATTTAATTAAGTAGTTTTCCGAAAGCATGTTTAAATATTTGTTTATAGAAGGATAAAATAATGTGCATTGTTTTAAATTTAAATTTATTAATCCAATTAAAATAAAACGTCACAGCTAGCAACACCCGTAACACTTATTGTCAATAATGACATCTACATCTGACACTCTTAGTTTATCTTTTCAGCAGTTTGTTTAACGAATGTTACTCAAAATATTTGAGTACCTATCTCGTCCTTATAGTGCTAGCTCTTTTTTTTAATTCTAATGAATTATCTAATAAAGTGTACGTGCATCTGAAATATTAAAATGAATTTGCTTCATATGTTTTTGTAATGTGCAGTCAGTCATGTTTGGCTACAGTAAAGAAGCTGTTAGAGTGAAAGTCAAGGTTTGTATTGTATTTATAGGGGCTTTTATTTTAAAATTCACTGTTTAATTAACTACAAACGCAACTTGACCATGGAAACTGTAAATGACTGCTATCAAGAATTGCCTTTGTGTAAATTTTGCACATTCCTTTGATCAATACTGGAATTTCCAATTTTCGCTGCTGCTTTTATCAATGTCTAAATTGTGTTTTGTTACAGAAATGTGAAGGTAAACTTCAGCCTGAATTGAGGAAATTTTCTGTGGATCCGCAAATTACTTCTCTTGAAGTATTGCAAAGCATTCTGGTGAAAGCATTTGATATAAAATCTGATTTTACGCTATCGTACCGAACTTTCGATGACATCGGGCAGGAAGTATACTTGCCTCTCCTCTCCGACTGGGACTTGGATGCTGCTTTTCTTAAGTATGTCTTTTCCTTTAAGTAACCAATAACAAAATAATTAAAATCTTTTTCAACATCATACTGATAGAGCCTTGTTAGAACCCTAGTACATTAAAACAGGCCATACTGATGACCTAATACTTAATGTACCCTTGTAAATGAATTATAATATTTAGAATTGCTCAAGACATTGAAAGTGCATTTACTATCTGATGAGCTCATTGTCAAAATAATACAAAAAATATATTATATGTTTTTTTAAATCAATTTCATGATGTCATTTATATGTAACCCAATTTCAGCATGTAAAAAAACTCCATACTGATCTTATCAAAATTGGTGTAAATAAACAGTTGAGATTATCTTTAAAAAATATTGTGTTGAAATTATTGTTATTTGACAAAAGGTTTTAGAGTATTAGAAACCGTTGTTAGTAATAGAAATAGTTATATATTTAACACACTAATGATATTTTATAAAAAATCTGGTATGTTAAAGCAGTGGCTAAAATAGGACAAATTTATTATTCTGTAGGGCGCATAATATAGCTGTGAATCAACGTATCGAACCATGTGTCCAACTGAAAGTGGACATGAAGCCATTTGCGGAGGCGTCAGAGGACTGGGAGCCTCCGACAATGGCTCCCATGCCTGCCGTGCCCGTACCAAACCAAAGCCCTAAAGAACAACCAGTAATTCAAGCAACCCAACACACAGAGAAACCTGAATTACAAACTGGCTTTCAGGGCTTGTTTATGAATCAGGTAAGAAACCTTTTTCTATTCTCGTAATTCGTGCTTACATTTCAGCTTAGTAGGTAACCACCTTACTGTTTATTTAGTTATTATAGTTTTATCTTATAGTTCTCTTTTAGTTACAGTTGCCTTTGTGGCATTATATTTTTGTTTTTCTTTTCTAACAACTTAATTATAAATACATTACCTTTCTATTCTTCCCACACACTTCACTTTACCCACTTGCAGTGACTTTCTATTTCCATTTTAATTATGAATTCGCATTACATTTTATACTATGGCCCTGTTATGTTTTTTAAAATATCATTATCTCATTCATTGTATTACTTGAAATGTATTACTTTACTGGTCTGTTTATTCAGTTGTCTGTGTTGCGTACTTTTATCGGACTATAGCCATACTGCAACATGGCAAATTTTGTTATTTAAAAGAGTGCTGGGAGGTTTTTTTTCACCGGCTTTTTCTCCCAGTCTACTATAGCCTGATGGGCGCACAAAGCCGAAGTTACCCGAATTTAGAAAATTATTTTGTGTAATATATTTGCTCTCTAGATACCAAAGCACATGCCTAACCCGGTTTGGGACCAATTGGCTATATGTAGAGTTGTCTCAACATATTATTGTCACTGGTTGTTAAACTAGAAACTCATAGAACTTGAGCATCATTTTAATTTGCATCAAAGAAATAGTGGACCATACACATCACCCGGGTTATTGTAAAAATTAAAATTACTAATTACTACTTTTATTGTGGCGTACAAAGTAATTATGATAACACATTTACATATTACATTATGGCCGAGTGTGAGACTGGCGAATGGTGTAAAGGTGATGTAAGTAGTGTCCGCTTACAAAAGTACTGCTTGCACATTGAAATTTGTTACAAGGATATGTATGTAAATTGACCAATGCAAAATATCACAAGGTAAGTCCATCCATTTTAAATAAGAATTCTTGACAACAAGGAGTGAACAAATAAATACATACAATGTAGCACTAAATATTCTGAGAATTTTATTGACACTTGATTTAAGATAATAACGGTCCTTTGTTCTTAAAGTTTGACCACAAATTCATAGTAAACAACATGTTATGTTAAAAGATGTTTAATTGCATTTTTTATGGTACTAGTTAATGAAAATAGAAGCACAATTTATTTTGCCAATATAGATTACATGCATTATATTTTTTTATTGCACAGGTTGAAAAGACCTTCAACATGGTGTCCCGAGCCCTAAACCTGTACGACGACCCCAACACTCCGCCGCGGCCGCCACTTAATGACATTGAGTTCAGAGCCTTTCTGGATGCTGTTGGGCAAATTACTAACACATCTAAACTAAGAGAGGTCATTTATTGTGGCGGTATTGAACCAAGTTTAAGGTAATTTTAATTAGGGAAAGCTCTGCATTTATAAGATTTTAATAATCATTATATTGCTGACACTGGTTCAGGAGTACTATGTGACTTATTATCTCAACTATAGAGCATTCTCTTTATATTTGGCCTGCAAAAAGTAGTTAGTAAATCAATTAAATAATAATCTTATAAACTTATGGTTAAATATGTCACATTGTTAACAAAATTCATAAATCAAATTACTGTATGTGGTGACACATTTTAACTAAAATTTATCTTATTGTTAAAATGACGGGCAGTGTCAATTTTATATTTCAGAAAAGTAGTGTGGAAGCACATTTTAAATGTATATCCTGACGGTATGACTGGGAAGGCAAGAATGGATTACATTAAGAAGAAAGCTAATGAATATTACACCCTAAGAGCCTGTTGGAAAGACTGTATTCAAAAAGGCAAAGTATGTTATTCCCTTTAATACTGATGGCTCTGAGTATGTACTTTAAACCTGAGTAAGAAAATTATGTATTGCTAGTTGTAAAGGTTTACCTTTAGGTACTTAACCAGTATGACAAAATGTATACTTTGGGGTCAGCCCCAAAAACTTTTTCATTCCATGATTTTGCAATATTGTAGCAGTTGAATGACAAAAGTTTGGTGATGACAACATTTTTAGGTAAACGCTGATTTGGCTTATGTGACGAGCATGGTTAGAAAAGATGTACTTCGAACTGACAGACATCACAACTTCTATGCTGGCAGTGATGATAACCAAAATATCGCATCGCTTTTCAATATCCTAACTACGTAAGTAATTTACACACATGACCATTTTAAACGATTTACTAATATAATTCCACAGTAACTAATATCAATCATTCATTATAATTGCAGGTATGCAATATACCATCCGTCTGTAAGCTATTGTCAAGGAATGTCCGACCTGGCGTCGCCTCTACTGGTGACCATGGGGGACGAAGCCCATGCTTACATCTGCCTGTGCGCTCTCATGACACGACTTTACCCTAACTTTTTATTGGATGGTGAAGCAATGACCCTAAAGTTTTCGCATTTAACTGAATCGTTGCAAGTGTATGATCCAGATTTTTATAATTATCTGAAATCACAACAAGCCGATGACCTTCTGTTCTGCTACCGGTGGTTGCTTTTAGAAATGAAAAGGGAGTTTGCATTTGATGATGCTCTTAGAATGCTGGAGGTTTTATGGGCCTCACTCCCACAGAAAAGTCCAAATGTGGAATTATCCTTAAAGGAAAGAGAATTCGACCCTTCTATAGAAGTGGAAGCAGATCCTCTACCTTTAAGTCCTCTGATCAAAGCACCGCGAGAAAATGCGTATACAAAAGTATGTGCGATAAGGCGCCAGAGTTCCAGTTTCAGCTTAGCCAACATTAAGGCCCCGAAGCTTGGCACTACAAAACAAAATAATCACAGTCTAGACGAAAACGCTACTCGTAAATCAGTAAACAGTGCATCGCTGAAACATGCTAAGGAGTTCCAAAGTCTCGATGATGCTATGCTTCTATTGCAGAAATGCAAAGATAATAATGCAAATAAGAAAAAAGAAAAGATTGCAATTGAAAAAGAAACTAAGCCGTGTGTTAAAAACAATATGAAAAGTGTGCCTGAACATGACAAACTTACACAAAGTCAGGAAACTGTCATATGGTCGAGTACAGGGAATTTGGTAAATGGCACTGAACAAATGACAGTAAAGAATACTCCATTGGGAAGCCAAATAAGGATGTTGAGAGATAAAATTTCAATACATAACAATAGGTATTTTTGTTCACTTGACAAACTTGATGATTCGTGTGATGGAGACAACACGAATAAACCAAAAGTTAGAATGATAAAAAATTTGAATGAATTCCTAAACTTTGCTACAGGCAATAAACCCGATCAAGGAAAACAAGAAAAACTACAAAGGGCCCATTCCGTTATTGAGAATACTCGCTCTAAAGAGTGCCCAAAAATAACACTAACAAAAACGTCTTTTGAGGAAAATGATATGTCCCCCCATAATATAAAGAAGAATTTTAAACTAAAATCAACCTATTCTGATACCAATGATGGTAGCAGCCCAGACGACTCCCAAGAATATTATCCCATGACAACGTCAATGACCCGAGAGTTAAGACTTGAATTAGAGCATTTAGACCGCCAAGTGTTCGGTCCATCATATATTAATCATTGTAGCATGATATATGACTCTCCGTCTGAATCACCGAGCGTCGAAGAAAAGCCAGCAAATATTACAGTCAATGACAAACAAATTTGTGGGACATTAGAAGTACAAGCGGAAATGGAGCCAGTGGAAACTTTTAAGAGGTCACCATTGTTTGAAACTATCAAATCGAATGCAAGAAGCGCCGAAGATATTTATCTGTGGGAGAATCCGTTGCACAGAAACACCCCAACGACACGGACTACGGCAAGTTGTCCTCAAACGCCCGACGAACAAGCCGAGCTCGACTTCGATGGTGATACTGGAGAAATATTTGAAGAGCATTCAGGAAAGAAATCTATCACTCCAATAAGATTACTAAGAAAAAATAACTCCTTAGAACCCCAAGATCTTTGTAGAGAAAATAAACATTCCAACGCGCATTCCAGCGAATCGGACTCTTCGGACAGGGATCCAGGCGAGTCCGTCGACGCGGGAACGGTCAAAACTAAACAAAACGAAATGACCGGCAACTCGAAATCTCATAAATTTTTCTCCAACATGTCGCAAGAACTGGAAAACGCTAAGAAAAATTGCGAATCATTGTTAAACGTGAAACAAAGTAATTTACACAGCGTGGCATCCACGATAAACAATTTTCAAAAGAAGTATGAAGTTTTTAAGCCACCGGTTCAGAAAAACACGATTATCACTTCTGCGAGCGGCGACTGCACGACGCGGAGCAGCATCGGCGGCCTGCCGTCGCCCGCCCAGTTCGGCGGGGGAAACCCGTTCCTAATGTATTTATGTTTGACAGTATTGTTGCAACACCGAGATTATATCATGAGGAACCGTATGGACTACAACGAACTAGCGATGCATTTTGACAAGATGGTCCGGAAACACAACGTGAACAGGGTATTGAACCAGGCGCGGCAGATGTATGCCATTTATTTAAAACAACAAGCAAATAAGACTGGAGATGTAACTACTTGAGTATCATAGATGTAATGGTGTAATAATTCGTTTGCTCATATTCATCATTATTAATACGAGGAGTAATTTGGCATAAACACATAGTAATCTAGTTATAAACGATAGCCTTGGGTTGTAAAAAGGCGATTTTTAGGATTGGATTAAACCGAATAGACGTATATACGACATTTCCATTTCGTAGGCATTTCTTTAAAAAAAGACCTTCACGGGCAAGATTAGATGATCTTGGTAAGTCATCTATTCACCATCTTTTAGAATTCACTGACACTGTTAGATTCAAACCGCTTGTTTCTGTTTAGCCGAGCGTGAAACATGGCGACGAGGCTTTTGAGAGCGATTCTAACCATTCCGACTGCACTAATTTATTTAAAATCGTATAACCCTATCCTTTCGGTTTCATCTACGTCTGTCTACAAAGGGGAATGTCTTCTTACAACTCTACAAGCGTAAATTTACGCTCACTTTCATTTGTAACGTTTAGTAATAACGGTAGTAATTATTCCATGGCTCCGTTTTATCCAATATGTCTGTTGAGTATTTATTTTATTGTAATTATGTATTCCAAAGACTTTCTATTTATAAGTACTGATTACTTGTGATATTATTTTATTCTAGAATTATTTACAATTTATTCTGATTTTAAAATCGCGTTTACTGCGACCAATAGAGGGCGATGAATATACTAATGATGCATTGATGCGAAAATAATGTTTAGCGTACTTTAGGTAAAATGACTAAGTTAGGGCTCGCTGCGGCGCAACCGTTGTCGCCTGTAGCCGGATTCTATAATTGTAACATTTCTTTCTGACCCACTAACAAAATTACTATCTATGGTATAAAAATATTTTTGATTCCATTATTCGTTAATGCAAGAGAAATAATATTGGACATTATGAATGCTATAAAACCATACAGATGATAAAAAAAGGCTAAACTTAATAATAATAATAAATAACGAGGTAGTAATAAATATATACCTATTTAAAGATCGTATGGGCATTGACTCTGATATGACGGTAACCCGGCGATACTGCAACGTCGTCGCACAGTGCACAGCGGCAAAGGGCCGCTTGCATGAACGTACCGCAGCCCGCATTTACAGATTCATACAGATGGGAGGTTCGTTTAGCTTTTGAAAATTGCTGTCAAAATGTTCCAATTTTAGTTTTTCGTAAGCTACAATCGTGTTAGAAAGAGAAATTAAGGCTAAAATTTAAGATACCCTACCCAATGTGTATTTAACATTTTGGTATGCCATATAAAGTACTAATTGACCTATACATTTTTTGTTAAACAAAAATATTACCTATATAAATTCCCATTAAGGAACAATTGTGTTAACAGTAGAGCTTATAAGTAAAACGTTAAAAAAAATTATAATTTACGAAATGATAAATACTAATACGTAATTTACGACTACGGCTTATTAAATCTCAATATGTATTTAACTATATTGAACTTGTTCGTATTCTTAAATATATTTATATGCAGTAAATAAATAGTAAGTTAATTTATTCTTCAGATTGTTGCTTACAGGCCTCACACGTGACAATATAACCGCGGCGCGTAGGCATCGAACACAATACATAACACGGTACGTGCTGCTCCAGTTATAGCCTATATAGCCTTGTAAATAAAATATCCGGAACAATTTTTGCTTATTATTATTATCTTATCCTGCTCAAAAATTTTAAATGGATTTGTTATCAAATTGTGACAAGGCAAGGACTGAAAAATTTCATGTGAAATTAAGTAAAATTATTAAGGTATATGTTTTTGTGTTTCTGCCTTTTCATCATATATATACCAAACAAAACAATATCATTGTAAAAAAATGTTTATTTATTGGTTTACTCCTTATACAAGTTTAAACCATAAAAGTAAAAATTAGCTATTTCAATGCTTAATAAATATTTATATAGGGATAAATGAAAAGAAACAGTTTCACTTGAGATTTTATTAATGTCAAACCTAGATAGAAGTCTTAGAGAACAACCTAATGGGTAATTATCTTTCTATAAATAATATCACAACGAAGCTTACGATTTCGGGCCGAAAACTGGGAACGAAAATTTCTCTATGCGTTAAGATGCAGTAAGTATTAACATTTTTGAAGATTGTCTTAAGAATTTACACCGCAATAACGTGATATAATTGGAATTTGACTAGTAATTTGCTAAAATCTATTTCCTCTTATTACCGCCGGCGCCGGACAGGATCATAGCAATACGCATGAAGATGTTAAGCACATCCAAATACACCGAAACCGCTCTGTAAAACACAATAAGATTTCAATGCTTTGAACCTCAAATAGTATTCTAAATTATTTGTTTTACACAACTAATTGTAGCGACGTTGTTTCTGCATCTCGGGGGTTACTAATTATATTATACACCATTTATGAGTATTTCTTCTACACAAATGTACACCGTTATACAATTATAATTATTGTATTATGTTGCTCGACAAACATATATAATTTTGTAAAGAGTTATTTTCTAATACTTACGAGTTAATTGGGTCGTAGTTCTGGAATCCGTACATGGGATAACCTTCCGCGCGCCTGATTATAGCCTGCGTATCGTACAACAAGAAGCCGCTGAATACAATCAGCCCTCCATACAGACTGAGCGAATATAAACCTGTAACATATCAAAAATGTAAACAATGCACGATGAGCAATACATTATGACATAGAGCAGGGGTCTCCAAACTACGGCCCGCGGGCCATATCAGGCCCGGCACTGCCATCAATCCGGCCCACGACAGCTCGAGACTAGTGTCATCAATCTGGCCCACGACAGCCAATGTCTTACTGTTGTTACTATTGCTGTGAAAAGTTGAATGGAAGAGAATGAAAACAGAATGATAATTACGGCTAATGCCTACGTTTGCTTAGGTGGACAGAAAAATTAAAATTGTTATGGCCCTTGCAACATAGCTTCAAGGCTTCAAAAGTTTGGAGAGCCCTGACATAGAGGATGACGGGAAGCGCGACTGACCGGCGCCGAGCGCGCTGGTGGGCGGCAGGAACATGCCGGCCAGCGAGGCCGCGAGCACGGCGCCCAGCCCCATGGCCAGCGGCGCGCGCAGCGTCAGGAACTCGCCCGACGGCGCGCACACGGCGATCGTGCTCAGCCCGCCCACCACGCCCGCCGTGTACCTGCCGCGACAACGAACCGCTCTCACTTCCTCTTACCTAGTAAAATGGACTAGAACTCTGTTTACAACGCAAACATTTTGAAGTGACAATTCTTTATTGACGTACAGGGGAGATTTTACATATTTGTAAAGAATTGTAACGTTTTTCTGTTACGCGCCATTTTTATTTCGAAGTAACATTTTTCCATTACACGCCATATTTATTTACAAAATCATTTATTCATGGTTTTTTTCTTGTTTCAAAGATATCTGTTTGTTTCGCGTACTACTAATTTTACGATAGCCACGGCCAATTTACGAAGTAAACATAAGGAAGGACGTTTACAGAATCTAAACTTGCGATAATATTACGTCATCTTACATAGTAGTGCCTATAATATTGTTGAAACTAGTTAATGGAAGTGACAACAGAATAATGGCATTTTTTAAATAGTACACGAGGAAATGTTTAAAGTTGTTTGTTTTTAAAGTTGAAACCAAACCAAAAATCTTAAAGGGCATTGATGGAAGGATAATTACCAAGCGGCACGGACAAGAACGGGGCCTCCGAGGAAGCAGATCGGCGCGATGACAGCGCCCATGATGCCGGTGTGCACCATCCACGCGATTTGTTTAGCTCCAAAGCCAGGCTTGTACTCCATGCCTTGGACGATCATGCCCGAGCCAATCATGAGGCCCATTGTAACTATTATTGACTGAGAATATTAAAATATAATCTATCAGCGTATAATCTTATAATTAAACAAAATTTAAAGCAATATGATTTAATGCAATTTGTTGCATTTCTTATTACAATGGAAAGTTTATATGTATGTCAATTAAAATAATGTACCATGTACAACTCACCATCCATCCATTTCGGGCCACTAAGTTAAGCAACGCCGGTGTCCTGAATACAGTGACAGCACTTCCTGCTGTGACCAACAGAGAACCAGCAAGATATCCATATGTGGTTTTGATTCGGTCCTTCACATATTGTGGCCACAGACTGGTGACAAAAAAATAAATAAATGAAGCCTTTGTGCATTTTAAATAGATACAGTGTAATTATGCCGATGAGAACCAGTATTTCTTGCATCAATCTTCCTTTTTAATGCATTAATCATAGAGACCTTATCATTTATTATATCACACACAAATTGTTTATCATTCAAGAATGTTCACTTTAAAGCCGTCTTGCATTAATCAAAATAAATAAATTTTTAGATAATTGAATCTTATCTGCTACACATAACTATAAGATTTTAGGGAAAAAGTTTCCTAAAGTCACAGCGCTATTTCAAATATCAAAACAGGCCTCTTATTTTCTGATGACTTATGACACATTAAATAAAATTTGTAAACTTAATTTAAAAAGCCATAAAATGTTTTGTACTCCATACTAGCTTTTGTCCGCAGTTTCGCACACGTTAAATCATTGCTATATTACTATATTTAATAATGGGTGTTATTATGTATACAAACCTTCGCCTTGAATCACTCTATCTATTTAAAAAAAACTGCATCAAAATTCATTGAGTAGTTTTAAAGATTTAAGCATACAAAGGGATATAGGGACGGAGAACGCGACTTTATTTTATACTATGTAGTGAAGAGACAACTACAGATTTTTGTATTTATTTTTACTTTTATGATGTCACATTTAATGAAAAATATTTATTTGACCAAACAAAGTTAAAATTAAATACAGTAATTTTGTACTAGTATATAATTTAAAGCAACTCACTGTGATTCTTGCAATGTGCCAGGTTTGACTCCGGAGCCATAATAACACAGTGCCACCAGTCCCACAGCTGACGCTCCTGCCAATGCTCCTTTTCCCAAGCTGTAAGCTATCATTAAAAATAAAGAGTATTATTTACATATATTTCACATTTATACTGTTTTTCCAGGATTGTACCACCACCACACCTATTTTCTCAAGAAGGTATTACATAGACTATTCTGTCAGACACAATTATATAGTTATAAGTATACTTTTTCAATGCCAAAAGTGTAAGGTGATCACAGTATATGATATGATGTCAATGCTAACAGTAGTAAAACATTTATGATCAACTTCATATCGAGTGCATACCTACCAACACTAACTGTACTCACACCAAGTTATAATAATCGGGTAAATCAATCTTGCAATGTCCTGTTTGAAGTTGTTTACAGATGCCTGTAACTGGCAGCGGTATTTGCTACCTGATGTAATTACATAAGAAATATCTTAACCATAGTATAACAAAGTAATGCTGCACTGCACAACGCAACTGATCGATAAGCCAACATGGTAGATTTTAGACCTTAAGCTCACCATTTGGACCAGCCGGGGCCATTAATCTCTCCCTGAGGGTGGGTTGGACTTTGGTTGCGACTCGGGAGCGCGTTTCACGGGCATAGTTCCTAACGATGTAGTTTCTGGGCACAAGGCGTTGTGGCACCGGGGACGTCAAGGTCTGCGAGACGCTGAACAACGAACGACCGACGCACATACGTGACAACATGATGATATCTAAAAAAATAATAATTTACCACAGTTCATTAACAATTTATTTAATTGTTCACATATTTAATGAAACAAAATACAAAAGTGCATATATATTGTGCAATAACATGATTTCGTCAATCAAAACTTCTTGAAATAGTATACAATAAACACAAAATAGATGTACGTACCAAAGCTATGCTTTAATAATAAGAAAATAAGTTACTGCAATTTTATCAATTTTTTTTTGCGGCCGGTATGTACGTAACTTGAAACAAATAATACGTAATGGAAATCAAGTATTCTTCGCAGTTCGATTTCTAGAAAATTAAAATGACACTGACGGCTTCATTCGGACAGGTGACTTTTTTCCATAGGAAACGAAACTTCGATCTTTGAGCCACGTTAATTATAACTTTATTAATTACTACATAGTTGTATTATACACAAAGATTAAGCCTTTTACTTATTTCATATAAAGTTTTGTTAAAATATGACATGAATTCCAAAGCTAAGCATGAATTATGATTTATTTTGGTACCTTAATCCGTAAGTTGTGTAAATGTATTTGCCTAGTAAATGTCATAACATTTAATGACAGTTTTTGTTATATCATCAATCTGTGGTCATGCGTCATATTCATGTTCTGTCAATCTGTCATGTTCAGACAAACACGTGCGAGGCCGACCGATTTGATGCATAATGTAATATATTTAATTTCCAGACATGTGCTTCTATTTTGTTAAAAGTGTCTAAAAATATACAATAAATTAAATTAATTCCAAGCAAATACAAAGGTATATCCATGTAAGGAGCATTTCACTTTAGAATTCATTATTAGTACCCAAACTTTGGTTAAGTACGTATTATATTAAATTATTGACTGGCTTTTGCCCTTTTAACGTTTCACTACTGGGCACGAGTCAAATATTTAAAGAAGGATAAAAGTATAGATTACACTAATCAAATATGAAGAAACCAAAAGTTGCCACGGTAACTGCAGCAAATTCAGGTTAGTCTTTCATTTCATTGACGCTTAAATTGTGGTTTAAATAGTACACTGTGTATATTTTAAAATGAAATTTCAGACTCTGAAGAAGATCTTAGTCCTGAAACACATAAAAAATCATTAGAGAAGTTGAAAAAAATTGATCCCGACTTCTACAGTTTTCTAGAAGAGAATGATGAGAATTTACTAAATTTTGGTATAAATTCCGATGATGACGGATCAGATAAAGATGGTGATGACGATGAAAATGCATTACATGTGCCTGGGCCTCTACAAGGAGACAGCGATGAGAGTGATTTTGAAGTGAGCAAATAACTTGTTTCTCTACTTTTTGATGTTACATTCAACAAAGGTCATTAGTATATTTACAGATACTATGCTAGTCTCATGATTTTAAAATATGTGTGATAAAATTGATAATGTTGTAAATAAACGAAGCTGAAACATATAAATTTATATTCAACTAACAATTCACAAGTATTGAAATGTTACATGAATGTTTGTTTAGGATGAAAATGCAAAAAAGATACAAGGAAAAGTGACCCTCAAAATGGTATCGCAGTGGCAAACAGAACTGCAAAATGAGAATAAAGTAAAGCTAACAACATTAGCCACTGTTATTAAGGCATTTAATGCGGCCATGTTGAGGGCCACGAGTGATGATGGCTCATCTCAAGGGGAATTTAAAGTGGAAGGTAAACCGTTTTTTGTAAATTTTATTAAATTCACCACAATACAATACAATGTGCGGATATTTGAAAATTAGTTGACAATGTTTTCTACTTAACTGATATATGAGTATATGTCTGTTAAGACATTTTGAGAAAATAGATTACTTAACCGTTTCCGTGCGGATGATGCCGCACAGCCACCATGTAAACATACCGCTATTATGTATGGCGTATGGTGCCCGAGAGGATACAAAACTAAAACATAAAAAACTCTGCTTAAACGATATTTGTCAAAAAAGTCTCGTAAATAAAAGTGTCTTTATTTGTCACCCACATCATGCCTACAGTGTTTGTTTTAAGTAATTTCGTAAATTAACAGACTTCAGGGGTTGTAAACCAAGTTGTCGAATCACATTTTATTGTTGATTATAATTCTAACAGCCAGCTTTCTGGAATGTTTTTCAAAAAATCAAATGCTTTTGTCATAAGGTACATTTTTGCCTCACAACATGAGTGCGGGACCACTTAACAAACAATGGGTTTTACCCATTTTTTGCACTGTTCTCCGGCCCTTCGCCGACAAAGTCCCGTATGCCCTCCGTTCATAATTGTGCCAGTGTGTGTATATAAACACTAAACCTGGTTTCATTTTACTCTTATTCATCAGCTCTATCCTCACACATTACTATAATGTTGGTAAATGATTATTTCAGAATTTCTATAATATTTTGCATAATTGCATATCTTTCATTTATACTAAATCGTAGCAATTCATTGGACACAAATTCTCCAAAATATTTGCAACCATGCAAATCAATAGTTGTTGGAATCCGCCGCTCATCTATTTCCTTCAGGGTCTTTTCGGTGCTGGTGAAATTATCCTTCGTTATTTTTTCTGTGCACGTTACACAAATCTTCGTTGTTTTTTTCATAGTTCCACTATCCTTATTCACTTCTGCTTCCAAATCGTCATAAGTTTGTGAATTCTCATAAAAAACTTTGTCACATTGAGTTTCGACTTCTGATTGAGGAATATAGTTCATTTTTTCTGGGTAAGTTTATAACAAAATAAAAAGATAGTCAATTAAACGCTTAACAAAAATCCACATTTTTAAATAGATAGACAAAGATATTTTTATCAATAAAAATACATTTACATTCTTATCCAAATAAAACACTTCTTAATCATGTAAGTGTTTGGAGGTACGAGCATAATATTCTTGATTCATTAGAATTGGCCTTCCCATTCAGTTATATGTTCTATATTACAGTGTTTTGTAGAGAAAAAAATTCAACATCAAAATAGCAGATTTAAAATCGTTTCCCTACAAAACACTCTCACCTGGCTGCAAACTTAAATGGTACGTGAACAAATTCTATGTAACACTCTTAAATAAATAAACCCATAATGCATAAAAGTTTACAACACCTGATAGAAATTAGTCACTTACCTTCCATTTCCATAAAAACACGCAGATCGTCACTTTTAAACGCACTGAACGATTTTACTGACCGCTTACGTTCTATAAACAATGGCAAATGACTCTTTAAACAATTGGAAACACGAGAACAAGCTAAAAGTTACAATTCATGGCGGATGATACCCCAGGGGAATCATTAGTCTCTGGCGCTTGGTGCCCCAGAGGCATCACGGAAGTTTTGTTTGACGCCAGGCACTAAAGACTGCTAAAAAGACCTCTGCATGGAATCGGTTAAAGTTTTGATCGCTTTAAGACCAAATCATTGTTTATATCTCATAGATTCAATATGGTATATCAATCATGACTTTAAAGAGTTATATTTATCACAGTATACTTTACTCATACTGAGTATAACTTTTAATAAAATAATCTATCAATCGTTTGTTTTCAGGGGTGTCTGTTTAGAGACTATTCAAGTGTTTGGTGATCTACTATGCAAAGATCCAAAGTTCATCAAACTTGAGAGGCCCAAGCTGGGCCCGCCCCCGCACACCACCATAACTGACAACATTACTGCAGATATCCAACAGGTATAACATTGATTTTGCCAATTGGAGTTCAAATTTAATGTATAAAACTTTTGCATCAAAGTCATAAATACAGTAATTGAGTAACAAAATCATGTAGATAAACATGTGTTATCAGGTGCATTCAGTCTTCATGTTTGTAATATTAGCACTCTATGTTACGAGTGCAATAAATTGTTTCACACATAGACTAATTAAAGAAATATTTAAAGTAGAGAGCTGAAGTCCTCATTGTTATATAAATATAAATGTCTGTGCAGCCTGGAATGGAACTAAAAATTTGTTGCCACACAATTACCTAATATCCAACTTAATAACTAAACTTGGAAAAGATATTTACCCTCATCCCACTTAAATATATGTCCCTTACCATTTACCAATCCCACTTAATATACAAATCCCAGTAGACTTCAGCAAAGATTATTCAAAACCCAAATAATTATTTCCAGTTAAGTATCCATACATTGAAGGAGGAATGGCCGGCGTTGGGCAAGCAGGAGCCAGTCACTCCTGTGCTCAATGAACCCAAGGTCATTCGAGATGAACGGGAGCAGGAGTCGTTCGAGAAACAACCAGAAGCTGACCTGAATGACTCTATAACAAGTGGTGAGACTGTTCTGTCGCCAACCATCACCCCGGCTGTAGTCTGTGTTAACATTATATACAGTAAGACAAATTTGATACAAAAGTAACCTAATTCTTCTTCCCCACAGACCATGTCAAAGTAATCGTTCTCATTTTTTACTGGTGCTGTGCTGTATAACATTCTAGAATTCCTCAGAGAATTTCAATTGATGTAAAGTCTCAAATTTCGTGTTGATTAATGCATTGAGTTGTTTTTATTTTGGTATTAGTAAAATTGTTGTGTTATTTAAATTGGTCAGTTGTATACTACCTATTATTTATATGTGCTATTTACTAATAGGTTTGAAGTCGGTGCTAACCCGTAAACAAATAATTATATTGTAATCACTTAAATGAATACGAGCACCAACTTCAAACCCATTAGTAAATAGCACATATA
>DWQT01000193.1:0-26956 GCA_018244895.1 Myscelus amystis hages | reverse complement strand
TCATCGTACTTGTTGATGAATAAAATTAAAACAATATATCCTTAGGGCGCCAACAAATCGTAATTTCAACGTAATTCCAACGGTAAACGGTAGATGGCGTTAACAGAAGACTGAGTCTGTACGTAATTAAACTTTAACTTATTTCTTAATGAGTCAGTGTTCCATTAAGCATGCGATATAATGAGGCATCCAATTGACCAAAAAGAAATGCTCTTCAAAGCCAGCAGTTTCGTTTTTCATTGTCAAGGATATTAAAGGTCAAATGCCTTAAGTAAATGTGAGTCTTGAACGCAACAAAAATGAATAAAAACATGAGTCAAACCAGTTTAAGTAGGTACCTACCCATTCAGCGTTGTTGCCCAGTAAATGCGGTTTCGTTTGCTTTAAAGGTTTCATAAATTTGACTTTAATCCCAGCAAATAATATGTGATTATCGTGAATTAATCCAGGGAAGAATACGAGATACGATATGAATATGACTTATGTCGTGTTACGATATGAACATCAAATATAGAATTTACTTAACACATGTTTTACTTTCAGTTATCGAGGTGACGGAAAACCCTGACAACATAAGTTTGTTGAGCGACAATATGCTCAATGGGAAAATGTACAAATCGTCAAAGCTCGACAGTTGTACGAACGAGCCAATGAGCAACATGCCTCTCAAAATCACTTACCAAACCGAAGATGAAGTCGGGGAGAGAGAGCTGGTGTTGTCGAATGAGAAATGCTCGTACACGGTCAAGTATGAAACCACCCAATCATCGGTTTCATTGTCTAGTCAGATTTCGCTGGACAATTCGTCGTTAGCCTGGATGAAGGTTCACGCGTCGTCTGTCGGATGCGGTTACCCTACTTCGTACTTTGAGCAATTTCGTATACTTTTATGCCGAATGCTGGTACAGATAATGAGGAATCGTCAAGGTAAGCTTCAACAGAGAGATTGGTACAAAATTTAATGTGATAGTAGTGTAGACTTCGGTCAGCCATTTGGCGTATCTAGATAGAATCTACGACACTAGACTATGAAAAGTTCGTAGGTTTTTTTTAAAAATTAAATCTTACCACGAATGATTGTGTAGAATGTATCGTTCCAGCCCTGTGGATCCAAACGCTACACCACACGCTCTGCGGAGTATTGATTGGCCTTTGTTTCTTCAACATGGCGAATGATGGCACCCAGATGTTCAATCATTTGAAGATGTGTGTGGGGCTGATTATCTTCTTCGCGTACACCCAAATCATGGTTCCAGTGCTTGTCTGTGAGTATGTTTAGGCCTACGTATAAAACTGGTTGGTACGCGGCATTGGTACTATTTAAAGTTTCGTTTTGTTAACCAATTAATTTCCCAATTTCAATTCTTTATGTTAAAATAATTTTGATGAAGAAAAAATTGCTATGCAATTTAAAACGACAATAATTAGAATTACTTTATAAGTAAGTATGTTTGTTCTTTTCAGATCCTCTGGAGGTGAAGCTAGTTAAAAAAGAACATTTCAACGGCTGGTACAGTCTGACGCCGTACTACGCCGCACTAACGATATCAAAGCTGCCAGTTCAAGTGTCGTTAAATATAGTTTTCTGCGGCATCGTGTACTTCATGGTGGGGGTACCCTTCACCGTCATGCGGTTCATAACCTTCTGTCTGATTGGGAATATCGTTTCACTGGTCTCTGAAGGCCTCGGACTTGCCATTGGATCTATGTTCAGTATCAGGGTACGTTACGTAAATGTAAAGCGTAGTTTTAACGTACGTTAGATTAATACGTAATGATTTTTGGGATCTATTTTAATGTGTGTCAGCAATACCTAATGTCCGGGGGCCCTGGGATTTCACTCTATAAATAATTAATTCATATGTATATAACACTTTGAATCAGCGCCATCTACATTTTTACTGAATCATCACATATTTGATTTAATTACATAGGTACTAGATAGATGGCGCTATATTCACAAATGTGGATTCTATGTGATGTGGATACATTTGGTTGTAGGGCAGGACTTTGGCATAGTAGCTGAAATACAAAACTCTGTAAATATGAAAAACAATCAGAGTTGGGTATATTGGTTAATTTTATTATGAGTTTCTCACTTTACAGAACGGTTGTGCTATGGGACCGGCGGTGATCGCGCCGTTCCTCGGGCTCGCCATTTACGGTTTCGACTTCGCTCACCGGATCCCGCTCTTGATGAATATTATCATGAAGACGTCGTTCCTCCGCTGCGGCGTGGTGGCCATGGTGCTGACTATCTTCGGCTTCAACCGGACCCCTCTCGAATGCTCCGACGTGTATTGCCATTTCGCAAAACCGAAAGTCTTGTTACATTATTTAGATATAGAAAATAATTCGGTATGGCTCGAAATTCTCATTATGGTGGTAATCCTACTGGTATTCAGACTCCTCTGCTATTTTAATCTCAGGCGGCGTTTTGCAACGTGATGTGATACCGTACCGTAGATATTTTTTATTTTTAATGTGATATTAAATTTTGCATTGTTGCAGCGCAGTACAAATATTGTGATAGATTAGCGGAAAGTTTTACGTAGTTAAGTTATATACTTACAAAATCTGATTACGACTGAGGGGTATTATATAATTAGTGTCGAGCTGAGTTGCATTTAATGACTCTAAATGCTTACAATTAATACTTTGTTTCAAAGATTGCTAAGATCGTCTGACCCTTCTCTTATTATTTACATTAATGTATATACTACAATACATATTATGCAATAATTATAATATTCTAACTGGATTAGTCATAGAGGCTTCTTCAGTTACAATGGAATAAAGTATTCCAGTCTTTAACTGACTGGATCACTTATTGGATCAGTGCACTTTGGATTTTAAATATTACTCAGGTTATCTTGGTATACGACCATTTACCAACCGACACAACGACCAATACAATACAATGACCAATGCAACGATTACTTGAAGCGATTTTATCGCAAATGATAAAAGGACCATATCAGCTATGCATATTTATGTTATATTGTTACACCACAAAATGGTGTGGTTCGGTTTAGACATGAAGTATGTTTGTTTATTTCTAGCCAAAGAATATGACTGATATATCTGGGAATCTATTTGAGCGGGCAAAATATGTGTGATAAATTAAAAAAAAAAATAGTTTAATAAATTCTTGCCTACATGACAATATTAACTTGGATTCTTAGAAAGTTATGAATGGTGTTCATAACATGTTATAATATTAGGCAATTAGTATTACTTATGGGCGATATGTTAATTTATTTTAAGGAAAATATATTTATTTTTAAGGGCACTAGATATTTTTTTATATAAATTTCTCTATATTCATGTCCACCTAATAAGAACCATTAGGAAATGAGGAATGTATTATGTAATATATTTTTAAGATAACTAAATCTATGCATGTTCCAAATTCAAGCATTAAAAATGACTTATGCTCTTTATGCTGTTCAAAATACATTTTTATTTTTATAATGAAATTATAAGATATGTGTATACCGATATTGTTTTACTTTTATTTGAAACTTTTAAGCTGCAACCCTTTTAAGATCTACTGTAGGGCGGCACAGAGATCTCCGCAACTGCGGGAAGCCTCAAGCACCGCACTGCTTCAGTGTGGTTTGCCAGACACGGGTTTTTGGGAAACCAGATTTACTTTTATGTATTGTAAAAACATATATTGCATTCATACAAATATATTAATATATGTACGTACATAAAATAAAAACTATTCCATAAGTGAACGGAAAACTGTTACATTATCTTACATTATCTAGTCTTATCTATCTTTTGTAGTCTTACTTATCTGTTCGTAAACAGATTCCATATTCACTTCTTGCCAGAACCTTTATCCCTTCTCTTCTTGATATGTTTCTTAGTTTTGGTTTTCCTCTTTTCTGCTTTCTCTTCTTTAACTGCCTTTTTTCGTGCCTTTTTACTGTTTGGTGATTCATCTCGCGGTCGACTGGCGTTCTTGAATTTAGTCTCTGAGAATTGAACAATATGTATTGTAATAGGCATAGTTTTACATCTAAAATAACGACCATAATTTGCGAAATCCTCGATATAGGCAATAAATAACTACACTTCTACTTTGTGCAATACACTTTCAATATTGTTTGTTAATAAATAATAGTAAAAAAAAACTGGGATATAAAGCTTTTTCGAAATACCAACCTAAAAAGTAAAATATTTAAATTTAGAATAGGATAAATAAGAAAAAAAATTATTGCAATGAAAAAAATTGTTGTGAGGTGACTGGTGTCAACAGATCACTTTAAAAGCATCCCGCTATCACTTACTGCTTTCATCATCACCATTCTCATTTTCCGAGCTGCCTTCTGAAGTACTACCAGACATATCATCGTCTTGTAATATAAGTGGTTTATCTACGGTTCCCGTTAGATCCTCATTGAAACCCGCGATTTTCTTGTAAGCTAAGTCATCGGTTTCCCCCTTCTTAGCTTTGTTAATATCTCGCTCATAGTTTATTACCTTAAAAATTCAATTATATTCATACAATTTTAGTAGTACAAAGTGTTACAGGATTTAGAGCAATTTTATAGTTTCTCTATAGGAGCAGGCAGGGAGGTACCATATTATATACCTTTTTATATGGCAGTCATTATGAATAATGATTTTTTAATCAGGCAATGTGTATGAGCTCATTACTGAATTTTGAATTAAATTGAAGAAAAATTTACGACACCCCCCCCCAATATTTCCCAGTATTGTGTCATTGGAAATAGCCCTCTTTTTAATCATACTATATTTAAAAATCATCATTAATGTAGACAATGACTGGTTAGAGAATTCTAAGACAATCATTTTGCATTTTAGTACATTGGTGTGGTGTATGTACAGGGGACTGTAATAGAAAAAATTGGAAATGAAGACAATTGGCAAACATACAAATGATTTTTGTTTGTTAAAAAACATACCTCATTGAGCCTTTTAGGAATATAAATATTTTTGAATGCCTCCTCTTCAATTTGTTCCTGTGCTGACATTTCCTCGAAATTTCTCGACGCTGCCCTTTCTGATAACTTTTCTAAACAATCGTCGAGGTTATTTTCATTTATCGATGTGTCTGTTATGAAATCGAACAGCTCTTTCACCGTTAAAGTGGCAACACCTTTTTTACGAAAGAAATCTGATATGTTGGTGCAATCCTTTCTTAAGAATTCAAAAGCGTGAGGATGGTCATGTTCTACCGACTGTGATACATCGATAACAACTACATTCCCATTATGGTAGAGGAGATTAAATTCAGATAAATCCGCATGAACCAGTTTGCATACATTGAATATCTTCCACATCATTGTAATGCAGTCTCTATATAAAGAACGAGCTGTTGATTGTGATATTTCTACGTCTTTCAACTTTGGCGACGGCCAGCCTTGCTGTCCCATAAAAGTCATAACCAATACATGGCTTCTTAGAATTATGGGTTCGGGAACATTGAGTCCAGCGTTAAACATTCTTACCAAGTTTCTCATTTCTTTTTCAGCCCAAGTCCTCACCATCTTACGAGGGTTTGACCGGCAATAACCATTTCTGAACCTATATTCTCCCGATACATACTTGTCTCTGTCCTTAAACACTAGAATTGAAGTTTTAAAAATTTTAACAGCATAATCTCTTCCATCTTTAGACGTCGCATGATACACATTGGCTTCTTTGCCAGTCGATATGCATCCATTTATTTCATTGATGATCCCACGGTTGAGAAGTTTGAAAAGTATCATTTTAGTCCGAGGATCCATCACCTGTTCAGCCGTAGCTCGGTCATGTTTGTCTTTGAACCTCACTCTCTCATTATCAGTTTTACGGTCATTTAAGTCCATGAATTTCTGTGCACTATCCATCATAGATGGGTCATATTTGTCAACATTTATTTTGTTGATGTATTTTTTGAAAAGTTTCTCTGTGGGTTGATATGTAGTAATTTTGCTAGATGGGGCTTGGGCGTTAACATTTTCCTTTTTTTTAGAACCTTGTGAGGGATCGTCGGAGTCATAAAAATAATCATCCGAGTCAATATCATTGTCACTACTCAGATGTTTGATATCCGGTTCTTCCGCAAACTGAAAAAAATACATAATATCCTATTCATTAATAAACTTATTACTGACTTCACATCTTATATTAATACATTACACACATTCTATCAATATGAATATATTGATATTCATACAGTAAATATACATCACTATTAGTGAAGTTACAATTTAGTTTAGTAAATTTACGCTAATACATATAATAAACAAACTTACCCTCACAGATTTAACCTTAACTGATAGGTCACCTTCAAAGTCACTGAACTGGCCATCGGAGCCGGACATTTTAGCATTAAATTTCAAGAAGATATTTATTTAATATTGCAAAGTTTAGACACGTGCAATTTGGTTATTTCCTTGGACAACTTTCAGTGGTATGTCAATGACAGTCAATGTCAACGTCAAAACGTCAAAATATGTTAAAACATTATTTTTATCAAAGTTATGCTATTATATGGTATTCTGCCAAATAAATCAACCATACGCTTCAGTGATACAGAGCTCGTAATATTAAACAAATAAATTATTTAATAAGTAGGTGAAAATTAATTTCGGAATCTACAAATTATACAATTATTGTACGAAAACAATTTCAGGAAATGAACCTAGTCATTCTGCGCCGCAGAAGTTTGTGTAACCCAGTGGTTAATGAAATAAATATAGCAAATTAAATGGGGAGCTTGATTGAGGAATCAACCAATTCAATGTCAATTGGACATGTGACTATAGTTATTAGATTTTTGTTGTAGGTAAGTTAAGCATATCCTTGAACTCTATTGATTGTTGGTAAATAGAGCAAAAAAAATGATAATAGCTAAGTGTAAAAATTGTATAAAATAATCTTTGTTATTGGTAGTATGTAGTTAAGTTGTTAAAAACTTTTATTACCTACCTACCTGCACAGATGTTTTTGAAATACCTTAAAATCAGTTCTTCTATTTGAAATTACGTCAATTTTGATTTATTTTTTTAATAATCTGTATCCATCTGACTTTATAATATGTCCCAGGGTGGCCATCAGCAATATAAATACTAAGTAATTATATTGTATTTAAAAAAATCGTGTTTTGTATTGACCATTTTTACAGGTGACATTCATATAATTAACATAATTAAAAATTGATTTCGTTGTGTGACTTAACACTGTTTACATAACAATTTCAATATCCATGACAGTGTAATGTATCGAATGATTCAGTTTACGCGCTATTTAATTACACTTGATAATTGAAATGAAAATGCCACCACATTTGTGAAGGAAATAACCGTTTTGCTAATAGGATTAAAGTACTAGGAAAATGACTAAGCGTAGCCTATGTTCATTAATCGCAACGGAGCAATGTTTATTCCCCAGACGATAAATTGTCCTCTAAACTTTCCTGTTATAAGGCAACCGGGATTTTTTTTTAGCTACAGTTATTAGATTTCGGTTTCTCCCCGTAACTATGATGCCTTTTAAAACGGGCACCTGAAAGAAACGTTTTGACGGCTAATGTGTTAAACTACTATAACAAGTATTTAAAATTTTTCAAATCCTACAGATTGTAATTTATATGGCCAGTTATTACTTGTATCGAAATTTCCATTGAAATCATAATGCGAAGTTTATAAAATGCGAGTGTTCTCAATTTATTACTGTCAGAAGACCATTGGTTTGGTAGGTACTCGGAAAAAAGGTAACAGGACCTTCGATTTGCAGAACAGTACGGTTCGCAGCCTCAGCCGCATCAAATTGAAGTCACTAGTGCGTCTTGTATGCAATGTGCATTTACATCGCCTGCTTGTATTCTTAATAAGAATATAATTTATATAAGTAATATATAGCATGTACATTTTGTATGGTTATCAGCTTTCTAGACTAACATAGGCACAGGCAGATAGTTGCCTAATTTGGAATCAGTTAGCCGTTTGAGAAATTGTTACAGCTATTATTATAATTGTTATTATGATATCCATATTTCGATCTGTGAATATGTCAATGGCACTAGATTGGGGATAAAAATGTTCTGTTGTTTTGAATAGGTTTTATTGGAAAGGGAAATTAATTCAATTCAATTTCGTTTATGTCAGAAACAATTTACAAAAGTTTCTGTTCGGTTCTCCTATCCTAATCTGTGGTGTATGTAATTCAGTCATAGTCTTATACAATTGTATTCTCTTCAAAATGATGGAAGAGAATATAAAAACATATATAAACCTAGTAATAAGCTACCGTTAAATGCAAAATTGTTACCGCAGGAAACTGTTTTGTTTGCTTTATCAAATATTTCTTTATTTACAACTTGCGTTATTTATCTGTAACAAATTATCTACCAGGTTTTAGGCGATGGTCGTTCTCAGTTGACTAACCATGTAACAAAGGTCACTTCGGACTTTAAGGTACGTCTAATTAGTGGCCGCAAAAAGCAATTGTCAAGGCATAAACGGAAATGTACAACATAAATATATCGGTCAATTGAAAATATTCTAAGCAAGGCTAAAACTAAGTTCCTAATTTACAAGTTGACGTTATGTTATATTATACGTTACCTTCCGCGCGCGTACCTTGCTTCCTTCTTTCAGCGTTCAAGTGAAATAAGAAAACTATTTATTAGTGCTGGTTCGTTTCAGAAATAAAAAAAATGCGTGTTCCTTTCAGATTCTAGATTCCTGACTAGAAGACCTTAACAAAGATTGCAGATATTTATACTGAACTAGCTTGCTAAATTCGGAGTAAAACAATAATTCCCCTAAAAAATTAAGCAGATGAAATTACGAATAAAAAAATTGATATGCAACTACAGTATAATATATATAGTATAAATGCTATTGGCGACAAAGTTCCAGAAAAAGGATCAAAATAATTAACGCGTTAATGTGGCGTACAAATCATAAAGTTTTTGCAAGCCAACTAAGTATTCCATTCAATTCCTTGTTCAAAGAAATAAAACTTCAGCTAAGAGAATTGTTATAATCATTCTTATAACAAATACGCAGTAATGAGAATTACATGAATCATGACAGGGAAATGACAATCGTCATATAATGTTTTATCAACATTTTATATATTATGATTCGTTACGTTTTACAATTCATATATTATTTATTTTTTACGTTCTAACCAAAAATTGTGTGAATAAATTGTTCTGTTCACGCAACATGCTAGCGGCATTTTCATGCAAGACTGGGCAGATGAAAATGATGTTAGCTGGTTACAACTGTTGTTGGAAAAACAAATATTCTCATCGCACAAATGTTTAGCAGTCAGCGTCTCTAACCACTAGAACGAGAGACAGAAATAATAGCAGTACAGACTCTATGGCTTGACGAAGAATTGATTGCTTATTGGTTTGGATTTTACTCCCACTTGTCCCAGTTTCAAAGATGCAATATCATAACAAGTATACTTGACTATGCCCTAAAACCGTTCATAATAAAACAGTTATAAAAATGAGTTAAAAAAGTGGTATGTCAAATAATCAGCATTGTGATCAGTGTTAGGAACCTAGTTGTATCTAGTCTAATAGTAGAATAGTTAAAAGCATTTAAAAGATTTACATTGAATGAGATGATGGCACTACTTGTAAGCGTTGCGTGATTGGGTAGATGTAGTTTATGTAAAAAATGTTACCCTAATACGGTCATTGGATATTGTAAGTTTTTTATGGCTAGATAATTACGAAAATTACCAGACTAACACAGTCAGGGAGAATTACTGACAGAATTCCAAGTGTCAATTAATATAACGGTATTATTAAAATAATGAACATTTACCAAATAATTCTTATTAACTAATTACATTCGGACAAACACATTCATTCTATAGTCCCATTAGGTTCGGTATACATACGAGATGTCCATAGGCATTAACGAAAACATTTATCTTAGATCTGTTCTGTACGCTATGATTTGCAATAGTAATCAGTCAGCGTATCTAGGCATATAGTATTCATTAAGAAATATATACATGGTAAATGTGGCTTGATAGTTTCTTTATGAAGCTACTGGTATGTGTGGAGGATAATGCTTGTGGATAATTGAGGAAGAACAGAAGCAATACTGTAAAAAAATAATGCTGTTGTAAATATAATTTTGTCAAGACTTGTCATTTACTCCTAATATTTTTTTAAATGCATCTTAAATTTCACTGTTCAATACGCTTTATGTAGGTATTCGTTATTAAGAATATCGTATATTTAAAGAAATCCTCTTAGAAGTGTTTAAACGGTTACGAATAAAAATATTATATTTAGTGTGTAGGTGAGTTTATTATCTTCATTTCGAATTAAATTATCTACACAACTTTGATTGACAATGATCATCAGGTTTAAAGTAACTTTAGTTGAAACGTTTATTCCATTAATTACTTCGAAGATGACTGCAATCACACGATTCGGTGTACTGGAACATCATTTGCTGCAGTAGTGACTTGGGGTTTGGGTTATATTAGAAATATTTTTCATTAAAAATAATTGACAAATCATAGGCTACGCGATTTCGTGTTTAAAAGACCGCATTGTGGTTGGTATACCATGTGCAATTATTATTGTTTATACCAGAGCACTTAAAGTAATAACCTTATGAAGTGAATTGACTGCGAGGTATTTAAGAAGGCTACGCAGTGAGCGTCGGGTTAAATTCACTTTGCTAATGGCCACGGCCGCCCGTATACGCTCAATAAAACAACAATAGAAAATTCAACTGTAAATACACTAAATCTAATGATAAAGATTACAGTGAATTAACAAAAATGCCAGCAGACTCCACCATGATTGTGACGGAAGGAGACGATAGCGAGGTGCAGAATCTCTACCAAAGTCTCCCGGAGAGATCGAAACATGAGGACTTTTTACGGCGGGCTGTGGATCTTCTAGTGGAGAGAGTTGTTTTCACGAGGTCTACGAGGACCTCCAAGGTGGTGGAGTGGGCAGCTCCCGAGGATATCAAGAAGGCCATCGATCTGAAACCCCGGGACGGGCCCTCGACCCATGAAGAATTGCTGGCGATCATGGCAGATGTAAGTAGTTTTTTTTTTATTATTTTATTTACAAAGACAACTTTTCATATTTCTGGATTAAGCTTCTTATAAAAAAACGAATTTTCATTAGATGAAAATTACAATTTTGTCGTACACAGTTCAATTGTTCAGTTTTCGTCCTTTATCCTATTACAATCGTATTACATTTATAATTTTTAAACTATGTTTCAAATACAATACAATACAATAATTTCAATTAAAACAAAATTGCCATTATTACCTGTATGCAAAAATGCAGTGGTAGTGGTTTTAGACTGTGCATTGCATTGCATCCTTGGATGCTCATCTAAGATATGGACGTTCATTTTAAAATTAGGTCTCTTGTTACAACGGCGAAGGACACAATGACGAAACCATACAACCATAATATTGTCAACTTTGTTATATTGTAAGGATACCTCTGTCGAACAGTCTTACGGCAAAGCTGTCGATCAGAGAAGTAAAGCATTAAATATAGTTTTTAAGTATAACATTTACATTACAAATGTCCTTTTTTAATACATTTACAATCGTAAACATTAATGACTTAACTAACACACTATTGCTTGATTCTTCATAATGCATTCGTGAGCGGAAATTTTAAGTATGTAACGTGGAAATGCCCTAGATATTTATCTGCAAGTACATTAACTTTTTCATTTAAAACAAGGACTGTGGTGAAACATGTATACTTGATATGTTATAGAGTAATACTGGACTACGATTGTCTATTTGATACATAATTTGAATATATGTACATATATAGGTCCATATAATATATAAGCACATTACGAGCGATTACGAGACAGACCCATGCTAAGCTGTGAAATGACAGGTGTGAAGTATTGTTTTTCATACATTCTTTTTCTTAATTATCGTAACAATTGGGACCATTCTACTCGTAAATTAGACAATTAAATGCCTGTACAAACCGGTCAGCTGATCAACATTCATATGTATGCACAATATAATCCTTATAGAGATATTTTTATAGCATTCAACTACATAATGTCAAAAGCTCATCACAGAAATATTTGTGTTCACTTACCCAAGAGAATTTTTAAAGAAAGAAATTCCTTAGACCGGATACGGAAGTGTTGCTATGAAACTACCACAACACAAATAAAATTGAATATGGCTTATGTTTTATACTGTTAAAAAGTCGTATGTTATAGAAATAGTAATAGCTTATTATATGAAATTGATTGAGTACGGGTAACTATTATTGTCAACTACTTGTATTTGGATATTGCATTGTCTCCAATTATAAAAGACGACGGCTCGCTATTTATTCGGATAATGCGTGTAAAATACACGATACGGCAGTTATCTACATTAGCCCACTTAGTATAAAGTAGTTTTGTTACACATTTCAAAAAGTAATTTGTTTTAAAAAGTAATTTGTTTTTCCAGGTTGCGCGGTACTCTGTCAACACCGCGCATCCATACTTCGTCAACCAATTGTTTTCTTCTGTTGACCCGTACGGCTTGGTCGGGCAATGGTTGACCGATGCCTTGAACCCCAGCGTTTACACTTACGAAGTGGCTCCAGTTTTTACTCTGATGGAAGAGGAGGTTCTTCGTGAGATGAGAAAAATTGTCGGTTGGACCAACGGCGAAGGCGATGGCATCTTTTGCCCTGGCGGCTCCATTGCTAACGGTTACGCCATTAGCTGTGCTCGCTACTATTACTACCCAGAAGTTAAGGTAAGCAAAATGAAACCAATGAATTCTCCTTTGCATTTAAAGTGCAATGCTTGCAATCACTGCAACCACGCTCACAGTGGTCGGGACATGTTTTATTATATTTGTTTTTTTTTGCACATTTTAATTGCGAAAGGCATAGACGTGGTGGCATTGACAGTGCCTCTATCGAAATCGTTAGATCCATAAGAAATTTCACAATCTCTCGAGGTGTTTAGGAGTTTAATTTGCAAATTTCGAGAAGACTCTTACAGCGCTTCTGATATCATAAAAGTAATCATGACTATTTTTATAGCTCCCTCGAATTGGGTGCGAAGCTGTACGGTTTTTTATTCTCTCATTGTTTATAAAAAAATATTTCAGGGCATAATTTCCTTGTAATTTTTATCCCGTTTCATACTCATTAGGTTTTGAACTGTTTTTATATATAGCCCGTTACACAGTTTATTTCCACAAAAAAGGTAGCGCTGCAGCCTCTTTTTTGCCACTGAGACGCAAAGGTTACAATATTATGTATTAATTTATAAGGTGTTACTCAGACGCATAATAAGAACATATGATTAAAACAATTAAGTTACCGGGGATTGCAATATTCCTGTCGGTCTACGTTTATTAGTTTTAAAAGTAATTAAGTAAACTAATTTCAACTTTATTGATCATGAAGATAAAATAAAACGCATGGGATTGATCGAGAACGACCATTTTACGACCAGCTAAGCCTTGAATTAAAAAATACACAATATGATTGAAGCCTAGTAACTAATACCATTTATTTTCGTTATCATATATTTTAACTTATTTGACCTAGTAATACGAAATTTATAATAAAGATTCTAAATTTAAGCTATAAATAGACACATTTGAGCCTATTACATGACCTTTGACTAAAATTTACTATAAGACCTTAGTGACTAGTTTACCTTCTTTAACTTAATTTATGTAAATCTTAACAAAATTTTAGGCTATTATAAATTCGTATGACATTATTTGTGAGCAATTTAGGTTCATTATTGCATAACTTGGCAATGTAAAGGTAAAAGTCAATTACCTAATTATAAATAGACTTTAGAGCGAATACTCGATATGCTGCGCATTTAGTAAGGAACATCTTATCGGATGTATAACAGTAGAGTAAGCTTGAGTGGTTAGATTAGCTGACTACCAAACCAGAGGTCGTGGGTTCGATTCCCACCCAGGACAAACATTTTTGTGATGAGCGCATTTGTTTGTTTGTAAACATATCTAATATGTAAGTAATTTGTAATATGTATATCAGTAGTTTATTAGCTTTATAGTCACAATTGTACAGATTTTGTTTACTTTGGGATCAGATTGCAGCGTGTAAAAGTGTCCCAAAATATTAATTAATTTTATTTTCCTGCTACAAACGTAGGTAACGTGCGATGATGAGGTAAAAGTGCGTCAAATTTATCTACCTATATTGCTTTAAAATAAAATGTAAATAAATGGAACCACTACATAATTACCGGCATACCTATATCATATTCGTTTATGCATCAGCATTCATTTAAATGGCTTTTTGTAATATTTAGCTTAACATCAGTTTTGTGTTAATGATGCTAGGTTTCTCACACATACAGATGTTGCTATGCTTCTATGTTGTCGACTTTTGAAAATCTTGTTAATAAAATTATATAACTAAGTAATGTCTTTAACAAATTATTTTGTCCAGATATTAAGTGTAAACATCAAGTGACAGTAGTAGTAATAATAAATTTGGAATATCGATTTTCAAATGTAATGTAAATTTTTAGACTTGTAACATTTTACTGCCGATAAATCTATCCATCTATTAATATCCATAGTATCGTTTTTACCTACGTATAATTGCGTAATTTTGTCATAATTTCCCGATTAAGATATTTACACTCGCTGTCCTTATTTACGACATTATAATTTTAAAGATAATTGTACTCGCGACGACATGAAAGCTAATTAATATGAACGGTGCTAATTAACGTAAAATTAAACCGTAGCATGAAATATGTATTTAATGGAAATGTGGATCGCTAATAACGAATTGAAGTTTATTAAATAGTAATATGAGCAATGGACCGCTTATAACAGAAGTTATTATTTAATGACTGGTTTTTATAGAAGAGGGTTGCCCTCGCGTGCTTAAAATAGACGCATTTAATTTTTTTTTTAAATTTATTGCGTTCCTTATCAATGCCGTGTTTTGGGGTTATTAAAGAATACTATACTGTAATAAGTTTGAACAAAATTTTCACATTATGCTATCGAAAGAATATCCTTGAGTCTTTGTTTTAACGAAACTATTGTTGTAAAATAATGGAATGTAATCATTTTATAGATTCTATTATATCAATTACAGTCACGGCATGGCAACCCTGCTTCAATGATCTCAAACATGGAATCCCAGCATAGACATTACTATAGTGTTAGTGTACTTTAATTACACGTTTAGTAGGAAGCATTGGTATTCGCCTTCACCTCGATACGAAGATTATTAAATCGCGTGCTCGTTATTTACTTAGGGCCTTGATAATTTTAACGTGTCAATTTAATGAATACAGTCGTATACCTTAATACATTTTAGGTACAGATAGGTGAACGTCTTTTTAAATCATTAGATACCTACTTAGTGTAAATAACAATGCTTGTTATATCGACTTTGTGTTGACAAAACATGTGAATACTTAAAAATTGGAAAACTTTGTTAATTAAAAATAAACGTAATATTGTCAAGATCTACAATATGTCCGTACTACAGAAATCCCATGCATCGTTAATCGGGTACATTATTTGTTAGAAATTTCGAATGTTTATAAATTAAAATAAATTAAATGTCTATAAGTACGTCTATAAATGGCGTCATCGGAGTTATCTTTCGGAAGCATCGGCCAAATTAAATCGGATCCATATTTATATAAAAAAAAATTAATAGTAAGGATTCAAGTGGTCTAAATATTTACATTTAAATTAATTATTAAAACAATTTTGTAAACACAATTCATAAAAACGTAAGCGTAATGCATTTGTAGATCTAATTTTAGATGAAGTATTTCCTGTACTTACAGCAATATTTTAACAAAATACTTCCGGTATCGAATGTTCCGATTTACTATCGTGATAACCATTTGCATACCAAGGTTCTATACCAACCAGATTTCTTACATTACATTATGTATTTCCTGTTTAAGAATGTATGTAATTCTTCAATGCATAATTGAAAGTATCTGAAGGATTCTACTGCCATGTGAAATGATAACATCAATTTGACTATACATATATGCACATACGTATTACACAACACTGCTTTGTCTTGTCAATGGCGATAAAAATTAAGGCATCCTATTCGGAATCAGCATAATAAAGATATCGTATAGAGTTTTAGAGATTTAACCGACTTTTTATATTTTTCAGAGCAAAGGAGTCTATGCAGTGCCAAATCTTGTTCTGTTCACATCAGAGCTTGCGCATTATTCCACAAGGAAGATGGCGGCTTTCATGGGCATTGGCAACGACAATTGTATTCTGATAAAAACGGACAAGAATGGAAAAATGGACGTCAATGACTTGGAAAGGAATATTCTAGAATCCTTAGACAAAGGAGCAACGCCGTTTATGGTTACTGCAACGTCTGGTACTACCGTGTTTGGAGCGTTCGACCCGCTGTTGCCTATATCTGCTTTGTGCAAAAAGTATAACCTTTGGTTGCACGTCGACGCCGCCTGGGGAGGTGGTGCTATGATGTCGAAGAAACACAAACATTTGCTTAACGGGATCCAACTGTAAGTAAACGTTAATTTCTGCATCTTGTTCATCACGAAAACGCAACCACAATCTGACTGTTGTTACTTACGAAATATACAATAGCGTTTACCTTAGGCAGATCGTATGGCAAGGATAGATAGAAATTTTCATAGAGAAGACGACAAGATCAATCTCCATTTTAAGTAAAGCACTTGTATTTTTCAGAGCGGACTCAGTAACATGGAACCCTCACAAGCTGCTCGCAGCACCGCAGCAATGTTCGACCTTTCTTACCAAATATAAGAATGTCCTTAAGGAAGGCCACTCCTCCAATGCCAAGTACTTGTTCCAAAAGGATAAATTCTACGACACTACGTACGACACCGGCGACAAGCACATTCAATGCGGCCGAAGAGCCGATGTCCTTAAATTCTGGTTCATGTGGAAAGCAAAGGGCAGCGATGGCTTTGAGAAGCACATTGACAAACTATTTGACAATGCTAATTACTTCTTGGAACATATAAAACAAAGAGAAGGTTTCCGTTTGATCCTTGAGAAGCCTGAGTGTACGAACATTATGTTCTGGTACATCCCTAAATGTCTACGTAACTGTGAAAGTGAACCAGATTATTACGAAAGACTGCACAAGGTTGCTCCCAAGATCAAGGAACGCATGATAAAGGAGGGGTCCATGATGGTCACTTACCAACCTCAAGGCAATCTCGTGAATTTTTTCCGCATCGTGTTTCAAAACTCGGCGTTGGACCATAAGGACATGGTATATTTCGCTAACGAATTCGAGAGGCTTGGAGCCGACCTGATTGTTTGATTGTTAAAATTATTTAATCAAGTATTCTAACCTTGTACAAATAATGCGTTTTGTAGCCTGTGATTTAGTTTACAAATTAGTTTTATCTTAACCAAGTATATTTGTATTTAATGAAATATTAATCAATAAATATTGTTACAGTTACGTTCTTGACATTTTTTATTGCCTCCGAGGCAAATGCAAATCATAGATCATTGTCGACTGATGTGATTTGCGTCTTTTGATAGAAAATTTAAATGGACAATTTGTTGCGTTCTATAAAAAGTATAACATGATACTTTTTCATGTTACAAAGTTGTTATCTTCTTCCGAAGGACAAACAAACCGACAAATACACTTAAATGTATTTATAACAATTGTACGGCTTAGGATCAATCAAGAAATATGCACTAAATGACTAGCACTTATGTTACTCTTTATTGCAACTACAACAAGTATGAAATACAAATTAATTAATAAAAATAAAACGTAAAGAAAATCGAGTTATCTTCTAGTAACTGAAGTGGTCAAATACATATTTAAACCACGAATCAGTCATGACTGTTAGAGTGGCTATCATTAAATGGTAAACTTAGGTCAGTTATTTCAGTGATATTTTGCCGGGAAAAAAACATCGCTTATTATACAATAGTTTGTTAAAAACACGTAGGTATATACTTATACTTAGCCACAAAATAACGTTGTAATTCACGCTAAAAACAGAATAAATGTATGTATTAAGTTAATCAGATCTGAATCATGTCAATAGCTGTTTTCTAATCGGTGTGTTCTAAAGGCAATTCTTCACAATCCAACTGAAAGAAGAAAATAAATATTTCCTTTTAAAAAATATTGATGTTAGAGATATTTGAAAGAGTAGAGCAAAAAGCCCTCTAAGACTTAAAAATAATTAAGAATTTTTACTGCGTAAATATCGGCCAAATGAAAAATTTGTAATGTATATCAAATATTAGGATACACTTTAAGTAAATTGAAATGAAAATATTTATTAAGATTTGAGGGATATGAAGGGTTAATTAAGTAATTTATCGATAAACACATATTTTCTTACTAGTGTCTCATCATCTGGAACTCTTGATAGTAAGTCCATCACTTCACTATTTGGTATTCTATTTGGTCTCAATATTTTCCGTGTAAATTTATGGACACCTGAAAGTTCGAACGTGTTCAATGAAAAATGAAAAATGGAAATTAAAAATAAAACCAGATGTAAAATGTCAAAGATATCAAAGCATGCAGTTGTAAGAAAAGTACATGAATTACAGAAGAAATAATCACACAGACGATTAGTATTTTAAAGTACTGTTTCACAAATAATTTTTATACAACGATAAAACCAACATAACTAAAGACTTACCCCAACCCATTAGCATGTATTTCAGTGGTATGAGGTAGAGGATAAAAGCTATCGCACATATGAAGAATATTGCTAAATAACTCACGAACGGAGCGGAAAAGTTGCATAAACTGGAAATAATATTCGCGTATTAGTAAATAAATTAGTGTTATCAAAAGATGAGACAATTGAAGTAATATATACAAATATTACAAATAATTCTGACCGCTTTGTAAATGTCACCAATAATTTTGTTAAATTCTTTTCTATGTAAGTATTTGTTAAAATTATAACGGTAACTAGGTCTAATAAGTAATTTTGTTTATACGAAATGAAAATGTATCCTCATAAATATAATGACTGATTTGTTTATATAAAGTTTTAATTATCAATACATTTTATTCGACATATTAAAATATCTTACATACGACGTGAATCTAGACAGTTCATTACGTTCCTTGAATAACGGAATTTTTAAAATTACGTTTTTAGGGTATCTTGTGTTACCTCGATGGGATTTACTGAAGTACATAATATTATGGATATTTAAGAAACCACAATTGGTTTTTATATAGGAGTTTGAATTTTTAATTGTTGTCTAAACGATAATTGTGGTAAATTGTTACAATATTTACAATTTTCTCTTACTTTTTGAACCGCTCCCCGAGGCTTGCAATTTTCCCTAAAACATTTTGTACTGTTTGTAATGTTTCTTGGAAATTAATTATCTTTTGTCTTAACGTCAGATTCTTTTCCTCCTGTAATAGTATGAATAGCAACGTATACAGTTCTGAATTTTTGTAATAATTTACACGACGATTTTTAAACTAATGATATAATTAACTAAACTATACCTTATCTTGTTTCAATTCTCCGTTAGACGTTATTGCAACTGTTTTCGTATTTTGTTTTTTCCCTGAAACAAGAAAGTTGTTTTATAATTAATTAACTTGATTACGTTGTTGCGGTAAATAAGCTTATTGTTAATCTTTGAAATTGCAATTGTTGCATTTAGAAGATACATAGATTATATTATTTAAATATTTTTATTTACTCTGTCTTATACTGTAATCAGGAATAATGATAAAAGAATTTTCAAACTGTGAAGTAACGAGATTTGCCTGTCTCTTCTCTGAGTATTATACATACTCGTATTTTATTGTTAACGATTTCTTATTGAGTATATACGAGTATACGAGTATATTAAAACAAATTATACTTACAAAAAAATAAATGATAATCCTCTGGCATATATAAAACAAATGGGATAAGTAATAAAAGAGGCAGCATCCACATTTTGAAAAACAAGCAAAATAACTGCCACACAATAAGCGCTATTAAGTTCCACTGTCGAGATTCCCATTCGAAAGCTGACCTGCAAATATTTAGGAGTGTATTAACAAGACGCAACAGTGTAAAGCTTAGGAACTTGTAGCTCAGGTTTCTCTCAAATCTACCATATTTGTTTTTTTGAAAATTTGCCTTTCCTTACCTGAAAACTTGATAAGCACTGATTATCCAAGACAGCACAGCTTTAGATCTTGACAAGTTCTTCGCAAACACGTGCCTATCCAACTTGTCTTCCGTCTGCAAGTAATTAACTTCCTTGGGGTTAATAACGCGCACGGAGGCTTTTACCTGTGAATGGAGATATAATATTTTTAACAAAATAAGGAGGGGCCAGGAGCGTTGACCTAAATTTTGCAGGTGTTATATGAAAATTCAATCAATGTAAATTATATAGTACAATTTATAATTCGTTTGCTAGTAGGTTATAAATAAAAATACTCACGAGATTCCAAGTAACAGCCATTTCTAATAATATTCTTGGATTATTTCCTTTGGCCCTCTCTCTGTGTTTTTCTTTAAGAGCGTACCATTTCTTCCCTTCTTCGATCCTTAGTAACGGTATAAAAACTTTTCCGTGATCTTCGCATTTCTTCTCATCGCAAACCGTAACTTCTAAAAGTGAGGTGATGTCGTTTAACGTGCTGAAAATACGTATGTATTTATAATTTTGGGTATTAATGCACAAATAATATATAACTTTATTTGAATAATAGTGTTTGTCAATCCGCACTTAGCCAGCGTGGTATATTAAAACCTAAAACCGTTTCACTATGAGAGGAGACCTGTCTCCAGAAATGGAAAGATAAAGGAAAGGCAAAAAGAAACCAAGACAGTGAAAATTAAAAATTGTTATAATTTGCAAATTATTTTATATCTCAATAATTTTTTTACACAATAGTGTCAATTAAATTAATTAAAAAGCAATAGCATAAAACATTAAGTACAATATGAAGTATCAAAGATATCGTAATATTAATTAAATGAAAAGTCCTATTGGAAATCAATAAAATGAGGTAGGAAGTGTCATTAGCATATCATAAAGATAAACAGCTGTCAGGCGCTTCCATGTACATATCTATTACATTTGAGTATCACTTACAACGAAAATATTTTCATCCAAATGGGACAATTGGTTTTATAATCCGTAGGTGTTTGAATTCTCTCATTGTTGAGATTCAAGACGCAGAACCAGTCATTTCCGGGGAGACCCTTAGCGCCATATACAATTACTGAGAGGTGACCTACGTTTGAAATAGGGCCGTTAAGACGATACCACGCCTGAAATATTTAAATTTAGTCTTAAATACGTAGACATTACAGGCTTAAATCTTAATTATGACATTTATTTTGGTGAGCCTATCATTGAATGCTATGAATTTGATGAGTTAGGGTAGTACAGTAAGTAAGTGCATTTTAGTTTATGTACTTATGAAAACTGTCCTATTTTTGCTTAGATCTATTCTTATATGCCTGTGTGATGCATTACTTTTTAAGTTTAGCAATCGAATATTTCGTTATCTGCTACATTTTAATAAATATCAATAATTTTACAAATCATAGCACAAATAATTAACTAGACGGAATATTTGGTTAGCATTCTTAAAAACGATATACATTAACGTCACTTACATATTTATCTCTAATAGCAGCTTTTTCCTGGGTCATAAGAGCCTCATCGATATCATAAACACTGTTTATTAGTGAAGTCCCGGTAATTGTAAGTAATATGAACAACTTCATATTCGTGGTATAATCTAATGTTATATTCATTTTGTGAGTCGTTTCCTTTTCGATTTCTGACAAATCAATAATAGTTCTAAAATCCAAACATTGATTTAGTTAGGGATTATGCTTTGTTGGTATAACATAACGTAATAACATGATTTTTGCTGCTTTTAATTAGCATATTTTCTTTATAGTAATTCATATCAAAGAGAAAGTAATTAATAAATCTTTTCTTACCTTCCCAGAAAATCATCTTTATCATTCACCGATATTTCTAAAATACTGTCATCGTCAAATAAATGAAAATGGTGAATTTCTTGCCATTTAATGACTTTTTCGTGGCTTCTAACTGTTTTCGATTTACGTTTTTCGGAGCCCAATCTGAAATGGTTATTAAACTTAAAAATTACTGAAAATGTATTATACCTACTATTTTTTTAAGCACACACTAAAATATACATCATTTCTTGCATTACATCACGAAAGTGGTGGATCATGGATGTTTGCGATATTTGAGGTAAACCATGTTCAGAAGAGGAAGCCTTGGAATAAATGAATAAGGACGACAAAATTACGTCACCGTTACTCTTATTATATGCCTAAATTTGCAAAATTTATTAAAAATGATCTTACCGGAAACGACATCCTAGAATTCGAGGTTTATCTTCAGGTGTCTCTTCCAAACCTGAAGCTTCTATGAGAGCAATTGTCACTGCGGCAATTTTAGTTCTCTTAAAAGTCCTCAACGGTTCATGCTTTGCATTATTGCAGAGAATCATCTGAAAAGAAGGATTGTATTATCAAAAGCAATAATCGAATTGCAAATTTGTAAAGAAACATTGTCTTATAAGATGGTATAATGTTATTACCCGATCTACTCTGTTTAAGGAATCCCTTTTTTCTTCCTTTTTCTTTTCTTTATTTAGCTTGTCTTTATCTTTATCTTTCCGCTTTTCTCTAGTTGCCTTTAGCCAACCGATTCTTTTTCGAAGAAGTCTTGGTGGTGGAGTCCGGGGAAGGGAGTCGTCTCCTTGGGACATTTCATTTAAGCTGGTTTTTAAATCAAAAACATTAAAACTTTATTAATTTTACAAAAGTTTTAAACAGTTATTGTTAATAATTAGTCTATCACTGAAGTAATGAGTACTCATGAGTATATCTCATTTATAGAATTCTACATAAATAAATGTATACTTACGATTCTAAACTTGTATTTAAATAGTTATTGCCAAAGAAGTGATGATCCACAGATTTATCATCATTGTCACTTTCAGATTTATCATATAAATTTGATTGTGACTCAGACTCTGTAATTGTTGCTTCATTATAACTTATTTCTTTTAAAACAATATTGTTCCTGTGATATATTTCATTGGCCATTTTAGCACAGCTGTAGATTTTCTTTCCATTTTCATGCGTTTTCACACCTTCTTCATCTATGTTGGTTAGGTCACTCACACTTAGATATTTTCGTGTATCTTTGTAAGAGTCCTCTTCATTAAACGTTGTCAACATATCTATTGATTTTGATTTTTCTAATTTCTTTTGCATTTCATCATGCTTCACTCTCACTTTGTCATGTAACTTTGCAAGTTGTTTTCTCATTAGCGCATTTGTATCAATTTCCATTTTTCTAATTTTGATATTTATTAAATAAATATGAATCAATTCCACCGCACTTGTCACGAGGTGAATACACTATGTAATGGTTAACAGTGGCCGTATTGATTGGCGTTTGTGTCGTATTATCATTAGACTTATCTTATCATGTATTTTTATCGATTACCTATGTGTGGAAGGACGCATGTGATTATTTTTGTATGTTTAAGTGTAGCACAGATAAATTTGCACAATTTCTTCCATTGTTGGATTTCCATATCTCGACACAAGCTTTGATTTTTCATTGACAAAACTTCATTGAAAACAATAATGTTATTTTATACACTATTATCAAATTTTAACTTTGAAAACTATTAAGTTAGGCAGCACCTGACGCTGTGGCAACGTTTCTGTATTCAACATCCATAATTATTACATTTTTCATATAATATGTATTGTGCATTTTCATGATAATAATAATCATTTGCTTAGTATCGATAAGTGGATGACAATTAAAACTTACGATTGTAATTAGATCCGGGAAACGGTTGATAAAAAGTATTGTAATACTCGTATACCTTAAAATAGTCTACCTTTATCTCAAGGGAACGCTTTCCTGTGTTCCGTATCACGAAAGAAAATAAACTATGTTTATCGAAAATAATCTGTCAATCTGTTAGTAAAATAATGTTTAGAGTCAACTTGGTAGTTTTGGAGATTAGCCCCTATAATAAAAAAATATAATCTCTTTTAATATTAGTGTAGATATAGAATTATTGACTAATAAACAATGTATCAATGTACCTATGGTATGAATATTAAAAAAAATAGTTAGGCATCAGTGCTATAGGTATAGTATTTTATACAGACTTTTATAAGATAATAAAGTATACTCACTATCAGCTGCTTTTGTTTGTAACTTACTGTGTTATTTGCACTAAAATAAAGGCAATATTGACTATACAACATACATTTTGGATTAATGTTATGTTAAATTTCTAAATCGATTTGAAAACTGCATTAGTTGTATTAATAAAATAAAAGTTTATTAATAAAATAAAAAAGTTTTAGCTGACTTCATACAAAGGAGGTCCTCAAGTTGATCAGAACTCCGTCATTTATTAACCAATATGGAAAAACTTTTTTTTGCTTAGAAGAAATATACTTCCCGTTTGGTTCCATTTAAATTTCAGGGAAAAAAATTTCTTTATAAGAGTAGGCCGGGGTCAAGCAGTGGAACAATAAAAGGGTTAAAAGTGATTAAACCTGCTAAGTACCTACTCTTTATTTTGGAAGCGATAAACTGTGGCGTATATTAAATGTATGTTTAAAGCGATGTCTAGACTTGTTTTTAATTAAATAAACATGTCACAGCGATAAAGGGAATTACCTAGCGAGGATAGCGATCGAATGTTGTATAGTTGATAATGGGGTATGATGTATGTGGCTTGTTTTAGACGCTTGCTGCACGGCTATTTTAAATTTATTGATACCTTTGTTTTTTTTTAAATACCAGAACTAATTACATAGGTTGCTATGAAACAAAGCTGTATTTGCAAGTCTAAAACCACATAACGTAAACTGGTGTTTCATCCTAGCTTCGATTCGATAAGAAAAATAAATGTTCAGTAAAATTCAATATCTACCGGTTGCTTACTATTGTTACCTATCTAAATGATTATTTAAGTAAAATCCTCTTTGATAAAAACCGTATCAAAATCCGTATAATACGTATATATGTAGAATGACAACTTAGCGTAACGGGGGACTTTAATATCCGATGACATACTCGAATGTTTATAACCAAAAATGGTTAGGTATGTTTCGAAGTTCATAATTTTAAATCTTCTTTTAAGTTTTTTAATTAAGCAGTGTGCTATCTTTGTTCACGTCATTAATATAATATTTTCGTTCATTCATTTATCGATTCACTCCTCAACACGTGTCTTAACTCAGAACGATAAGTGCTTAGGCCGAAATCGAGTGCGTTTTCACCGATTTCGCACTCAACGCGTCGTGGACCATTCTCCAATGCCATAAGTTCACTCGTTTATTGTGGGATTTCGATTCCAAAATCCCGGAGTCAGATCATGAATCCTAAATCAGTAAGCAATGTCTAGTACTATAATTATGACAGATGGTTATTGGAAAGTTTACGATAGTTTAGAATGAAGAAAAACTGTATTTATTTATCATTATGAGAGGAAACTCGTGTTGAAGACATTTTTAACGAATAGAGATAACAATATACAAGTTGTCTGTGCTTTTCTTCTGGCGTCTGATTTACGTAAATATCAGTAGCTCGAAGTGAGCTTCGAGCTGGAATGTTATCTAGAAAATGCACTTAAATTTGCAATGCAGGAAATACTTGTATTATGCAAGTACTATGAACGTTCTAGAATAGATTGTTTGGATTTTGATTATGTATTGTGATACTTGTGAGTTACTTATCATTACTGCAATACATTTGTAACTATAACAGAGGATGCATAAACATACATAAACTGCGACCTACCAAAGCACTGCTAACCCAGCAACCTAAAATAATGTTAAAGTGCCCATTTTAAACTTATTTCAAGGAGCTAGATTAATTCGTAGGAAAGTGAAATCAAGCACCTATGTCAGCACAAATAGAGTTATATAACTTTACAAGAGATAAGGTCTTTTCTCGTTCTTTTTTTAGATACAGATCTACTGTTCATGTTTACCTTTAAGTGTAGATTTCAAACTTCACACAAAATTGAGAATATTAAGGAGTATTTTAATCTCTGTTAAATGTTAAATTCATAATATTTTTTGCAGCTGTTATGTGACAGTAGATAAAATATCATAATTGGATTGAATATGCTTGTGCATCTGTTAATTATAGAATAAACCGTTGATACTCTCAAAGATTCTATTCAATTGTTAATTTAAATACATTATAGTTATTCATATAGTTTTGGTATTCATTATATATCGTTTAACATTGCACACAGTTGCAAACACATTTACATAGACCATGATTCATATGAGGTAGTGACATGTCGTGCATTTTCGCCGCTACGTGCGAGAACCTCATAACTTCAACGTGACGTGACAGAACGACCAGCTTCCAGTTAAGGACCAATCCTATTGTCAGCGAAATATATATGGCAGGATAAAAGATAGATAGAAAGACAGATGTCTGGAGAAACATCGATAAAGAGTACGCGATTTTATTTATTTGTATGGGAAAATATGTTGTGAATTCAAAAACGATACTATGATTGAATTGTACTTAATTGTACTTAAACTTTTAAATTGTCAGTGGTAGATATGTATATTCCTAAGAATAAAATGTATAAGGCAATATTTAGTACGAGTTAAGAAGTTATTTCTATACGTTATTATATATGTATATCGGATTTTGGAGAATTAGACAGAAAAAAACTTTTTCCTCATTAAATAACGTCTGCTTCTTTATTCGCCAAACTGGTACCCGTGTGATTAGCGATACAATTCTTAAGGCCGGTTCAGACTACGACACTATACACCGTACACTCAGTGTATACATCGAATGTATCTGTGTGAACACGAGTGTCTGTAATTGGTAAATTTATTGTGACACAATATTTATTGTCGCATCAACCGCTGTGTGA
>DWQT01000192.1:0-26981 GCA_018244895.1 Myscelus amystis hages | reverse complement strand
AATATTCACCTGTTTCGCACTGAAGCAGGTCGTCGCGCGGGTGGCACGGCCACAATGGGTGTTTGGGTTGGCATTCGTCACGGGCTCGCGGGGCGCCGACCGGCAGCGGATGATTGATGACCGCTCTCCGAAGTTAATACCTGAGTTCACTCCACTTGGAAACGTGCTCATTACGCGATATGAAAATACTTAAGCTAGAAAGCTTCTTGCGCTTAATGTTAAATGTTATTATTGAACCAAATTCTAACACTTTATTCAACATACCTAACCATTCGTATAGAAAATATGGGAGCCAGACTCTTATTACATTGCATTTAGTAATAATCCCGAATTCTATACGTCGATAACCCTAGTAACGTTGTATTGATTTATTCCCTTGTATGAAGGAAATATAATATTGTCGTGACCAAAACCTATAATTCTGAGAAAAGGCTTCTAAAGGAGGTGTGAGGAGACGCCGTGAACATAATCCTTATTGAAGCAGACAGTGCCGGGGCCTCGGTTCGCCCGCCGAGTAACTTATGGATCGTCATAGGGTACTTCGTGCCGTAACATAATATGCGGTTCGATGGTGGAAGCGATAGCGCATCGAAATATTCATAATCTTCCGAGAGGTCCGTAAATAAAAAGTATTTCATACCGGGACAGGTGGGGCGTCCGGTTACGCTGGCGTCGGAGCCCCTGCCGGCCGCGTGGCTGGCTCATTAGCCTGTGGCCGAATTAGTGCGTCGCTCCTTCGTTCATCGCTCGCACAGGTGCGGCCTGTCTCGTCGAGCTCTCGACCTAACAGCGATATCTTGACGTTATCGCACATGTAATCCCGCCGTTAAGTAGCTAATAAGTAGTTAGAAAAAAGAAACAAACAGTTTTTTTAATTACAAATAGAAGGTCAAAAGCGTCCGGGAGCCTCGGTTCTCTAGAGCGTTAACATCAAAGAGCTTCTAACGCAAACATCTTATTTCTGTTAATTTAGACGCTCGACTCGGCGACGTAAGTATTTATAGTTGTCCTTACCAATTTTATGGTTATAAAGCACAATTAGTGTGCGGCTAATTAAGTCTATAACGCACTGATAAGATTTTATGTGTGGGCGTCGCGTGTCGCGCGACAGTTTGGTGTAAATCCGACTGGGCCCGTCCCGTAACGGTTACACGGGCTGTAAACTGCCATAGACAGCGGGGATAGCACGCGCTTTCGTTGTCGTTCTGAAATCGAACATGGTCATTAACAACTATGAATATATTCATGTTTCTAAGTCATAAGTGACTTCACTCGTATGAATACCGGCGAACAGTTCATACATTCTCGTAACAAGCGACCCCTCCAAACAACCAAAGTATAACATTACATAGGGATGTTAAATATAAATGGATAAGTACCTTCACTGCGCAGTTCACGGCCCTTAGGCAGTTTGCGCTTACATTACTATCGTTCGTAGTCATTTTGAAGGATGCCTCATTAAACCCGTTTTAAGTTCCATGGTTATTATTACATGACAATAAGTTATAGTGGCAATGTAAAAAGATAAAAATGCTTACTTGGAAACTAAAATATTCATGTTTCACTCGCGTTAATGTCTTTTACGCGAAATTAAGGGCGCAATAAAACCATCTAACATTAATTCAAACACCCGGTCGATCTATCGCATTAAAATAATTTCATGGGACACAGATAGAGACATTTTTGATACACGGGATTACGAGCGGTCAACTTACTTGTCACCAAAAGCTGCTATTGCGTACAAGCGCGTTATCGGTGACAGATCGGTATCCTCTGAAATCATCTGGAATTCAAATTGGTCGTCACTTACAATTTATATTGTTACTGGGGTTTCGTACAGGAAAATAGACCTTATGTGAGTACGATTAAGACCGTTGTAAATGGAGAACGGGTTGCGGTGGGCGACATGGCTCGGCGCGTCGCAGCTCGGCACTCTGTTCGTTTTGTCCTTGTTGCCTAATCCCGTTCTTAGCTAACCGTTTTGACAAGATTTCAGATGTAGCGATAAGGAAATACTCCGGTTTTTTATTCTCGTACACTTTGAAGTTTTAATCGATGATTTATTTACAACTCAAAATTAACTTCAAATTCTTGACTCGTTTAAATAATATTGTTATCACGATGCTTAAATTGTTTTGAAAAAAAAATGTGTTGAATATTTAAACATCACGTTACTATTGCCGAAATTTGTAAATAATATAATATACCTAATAATATTCGGTTTAGACATAAATTTGCAAATATTTGTTTATTTTGAAAAAAAGAATACGTTTAATTTATGTAAAGAAACACAAAACGGTCACAGATATTAGTAACGGAGATTAATGTTAGGAACCGTCGGGTCATGGGTGTCGGATTAAAATTTTTCTTACGTGGCACCGTCCGGATCTTGGAGTGAGTGGCTTCCTAGTACGTGAGGCGAGATAATATCTGATTCTGTGCATTTGGGCCAAAGGAACCGACTAGCAGTGACAGCGCGCCACAATACATCCGTTTAACACGCTCGTCTTACTCCGACGATCTCTTGACAGCTGAAATGTCTAAAATAAACCGATATGTTGAGCATCGTGTGAAGGAAGGAGTTCTGTTGGTCATGAGAAATTTTTGAAATTTTTCATGGGGTGTAACCTCCGATTGTGTTTCTTGCCGTGAATTTCCGACAACTACCTACATAAAAGTCCCCATTGATATAAAAAATAATCACGGTGTAAATCTTTGCGTTTTTTGTATTACCCAATGCATGTATTTTAGATATTAATCCTACATAATAAGCAAATCCTGAAATGTAATGTATCGTTTAATGTTTTAGATACTTGACTCTTTTCGAGGATTTAGTGTTCGGTCCAAGAGTAGGTAGTGATAGTTAAGGTAGGGTAAGGCGAGTGAATCAACAATGAGAGTCACTCGTAGGCTGCGGCGCGGGTTGCGGCGGCGCGAGGCGTGTCCGCGCTCCATCGATCGCAGCCTCCGACCGCTCCGACGCTCCTCGACGACGTCTGCCGGCGCCCCCCGCCCCGCGCCCCGCTCGCCCCGCGCCCCGCGCGCCACGGTCGCGTTATCGCCCCGACCGACTGCATTAACCACCACCCACCCCCGTCATACATACTTGCACCACCTGTCTGCCGCTTCTCCGTCTGCCGATGCTTTCACGTGAATAATATCCACCAACATATTCCTCGAGCGGTGCATCCGTTCGCTCGTTATTATTTCACGAGCGAAAGGTAGCGAAAACGAAACTGTTATTTGTTAACGGTTACGTACCTTTTCGGACTGAAGGTGTTGATATTGAGTCGGTAGCCGTTTTGAGCTTAATTCGGAGTGCAATTAAAACTGTTTACATCGCGTTGCGAGCGACCTGTAAATGTTATTTGTACTCATTAAAACAGAATTACGTTATAAATTTTATGTGCGTACGATGTAGCCACGTTAATGTGCTCAAGGTATTATCAAAACATTGTGTTGCGTTTATAGAGGAATGTAATACGAAACACCTAATTATGCGATTCGTTGGCAATAAAAAATATATAGGTACCCGCGATTACATGCTTTTATTATGTTCGGCAAGATAAGATAAATGAGCGATGAGGTACGGTTTTAACAGTTCCGTGAAAGCCTGCAAACTAGTTAATATAGCCATAAATACCAATTTGATAAAAACATAATTGCAAATGAAAAATGACAACCGGTCTGCCTCCTGAATTTAATCATTTAGTCACACTACACCTGTTATGCGACCTTTTAAATTGTTTCACAATCTTTATTATTGCGTATTCTTTTGGTCTGTAAAACACAACTAAATCTTTTTTTAAACTATGGCTTAATTTATATCGAAATCAATTGTGTATTTCCATATATCAGAACAAAATTCATTAATATTTTTGTTTTGACCAATACTAACATATGGAAAGTAAATAGGGGAAGTACCTATTTTAAATGTTTGTAGTTACCGCTGACGTTGACTTGCTACAAAACGTTGTAAATTCTCTATCCGTTGTCGCTACAACAACATAGGACACGGCGGTCTAAATTAAATTTGTCGGGTGTCGGATCGGCGCCGGTGGTGATCGATCATCGGTAATGACGCGACCACACTAACGACCTGCCCTCTGTCCGACGAATAGTGTTACCACCTATGTGGTGTTAGCATGGGATAATACAACTTGTAAAGATTTATGGCAAAATAAATGAACCCGCTCTCGCCTTTACTACCTTTACTTCATATCATACACGATGAAGTTTTTGCGAGCCACGCTTTGACCAGATTTTGTGTCTAATCAACATTAATGTTATGGTTTACGATTATACGTTAAACTTAAATTTGTCTTATTTGGCTATTAAAAAATAATATTTTTCGCATCACATCGTAATAAAGTATAGCAATTCATCACGTCTTGCTAAATTTGAAGAGTGTTTAGGTTACTGAATTCCTTTTAGACGCAAATGTTTAAAATATTTGCATAGTAGCTAATATTGAGATATTCATACAACTGTATGAGTTCCGGGTCCGTGGCCATAGTAGCAAGGCTTTCGACATCATCCACGATTCATCACTGCGTCGACAACCGCTCACGTCACGCCGTCATTTCGACAAAGCCTGACATGAACCGACCACAAACGTAGCTTGCTGACTAAATTAACCACATTAGTCGAAGATATTTTTTCCGACATGCTTTTGGATAGGCAATTCAACTTATTTTGAATGATTTATCTGCCCACAAAACCTTCATCTGTATTTTGAATTTATGCAGATACAAATTTTAATTATTAGCGAGGACTTTAATTACAATTAATTTTGATTTTTTTTTATAGACAATAATGACTATTAAAATGTCGGTATACAACTTTTAATTACCGTTAAGAAGGACCCATTTTGAAGATAATTGCGAATGATATGTGAAGATTAATTTTTATTTGTTCATTGCCTTATTTATACATTTGATTTATTAGAGTCGTACCGAACAAACATTCATTATGTAGTGGGTAACTGCACTCGCTATACGCTTGAGATATATCTTGGCACATTCTTTGCAATTATCTCCTGAAAAATATCCTTGTTAAAGCTAATTAAAACTTAGATACATTTTAATAGGCAAAGTAACATAACGACAACATTAAGTCTCTGTATGTGGGCGCAATTTTTCACGAGTTTCAATTAGCCTGCGTTCAAACCTACGCGATACGAATAAAACGCTGTTAAGACAAATTCCTCGCTTTGCCCGCATCGGTAATTGCATCAGCAGCTGATTCCACTAAGTGCTGATATCAATCTTCACTCGAGTTCACATAATCACAGGTAAGACATTGTACCCTGTGCGAAACAGAACCTTTTTATATTAACATAATTGCGAGGCAAAAAAACGGTTTGTTGAAATTTTATTAGAGCCTTGTTGGATTTGGCAACTTTGCATGACGAAGTGTATACAATATTCACGCGACTTGTATTTTACTCGTGTGGTGTTAAAGCCTGTAGGTACGTAGCTTTATATAAAATATTCACTTCATTGTCATAGTTGAACTGAATAATAGTTAATAAATATTTGTCGATCCCAGAAAAGAGTAGATAGGTAAAAGAAAATAATGTTTATTTAAAAAAACTATTTTAGTGTCATATTAAATAAACGGAGATTGATTAAAAGTTTAAAGTGCCGTATATCAATATCGAAATTTTTATTATAAACTGCGCCTTATAGTTACATCGGCGATGGCACGTATTGACGACACCTGCGTCACGCATTATTGACGTTTATGGAAGCTTCAAGGTTGATTAAGTTTGAATTAATAGAGAAATTCTGACCGCCGCTAGAGCGCGCGTAACTGATCCGTTGCTCAATCTCTATCTATCTATCTATACACACTAATAAAGATAATGGGTATAGTTGTAATTTGTAATTAATTCATCATATTTCCATCGTGTTGTAGTTGCGGTCACTTGCGTACCTACAGCCAAGGCCAGCGTAGTCATATGTAAATATACAACTTTTGAAATGATAAGATTTCTATTGTTTAATTTGGACGTTACGTTATGGTGGTCCTATTAATATATAAAGTCTGTAGAAAGGTTTATTATACTCGTATGTATGTATCTACTATTCTGCTTGGACATCATGTAAAATGACGACCCGCACCCCCTCCCACCTTATATTGTTTCTTTCAACTTTGTACATACATAGGTACCTACATATATACAGTTGTATCAAATAAAAGAAGTGAAGCGTTTCCCCACTGCGATTTTTCGAAGGCTTTTGAGTGTTGTTTCGAAATGTTTTAAACTGATGTGTTGATATCTACGTTTAATAATTGAAATCAACCGCCACACCTGCTCTCTGAATTACCTACAGCAGGGTTATGAAATTTAACCTAATTTAATAATTTTCCTTTAAGGTCTTCTCACAGGCGGTAGTGCTCGATGTAGAGATATTTGCGATCTGATGAGTCATATTAAAGAGGCATAAAAACTTGTGCAACTCTGTTCCCTGACTAGCAAAGATGTGAGAAATAAGAATAATCATCATTTAATGAGATAACTCAATTTAAAAAATATGTAACGTCAATGCTTGCCAGCTAGTTCGCATATGTAAGTATAATTATACATATTCACCCGTTTATGTACATTGCGATAATCCATAAGCCAATTAGCGGGTACGAGCGAGGCAGAAGTTCCAAAAGCAATTACAGGCGAGATGGAGCGGAGTGTGCTCATATAGGATAATTAAAGAATTTTATGTAGACGTGAGTTCGCAAAGTAAAATTAATGGACATCGTCATATATTATAACGAGCTCATAATTGCATGTAAGCGGTCACTAAATGATACGACTAGGTCGCGAGGCCCTCGCGTCGACATTGATAGCAGTTGAATCAATTCGCCTGTAGAGTTTTCAACGTTTATTACCCTGCTGTCCTCCATTACTGTTGCTTTATGTATCTACTAAAGTAGGTTTTAAAGGATCGATTCCGCCGATCGGGACAGAGAACTCATGGAAATTAAATAATTATCATTTAAACCGCAGTTGTTTGCAGTGTTAAGACTAATCGCATATAAATAAAATATGTCCGCTATCCAACGTACAACGTCCGCTAAAATTGTAACTATATTGTTTTAATTGTTTACTTTGTTCTCGTTTCTTTTTTAAACGTCCACATAATAAAATCGTAATAAATAATAGATACAAAAATAAATTGCAGGGACAATTGAAAGCCGATTGTAACGTAACCTTACCAAAAATTACCTACTTGTAAAAATACATTTGAATGCACTGGTTATAATAAATGAATGTAGGTACATTTAATACGAACGTGTAAAATACATTGTAGTATGCTTATGCATGTTAATTTTCCAAAGTGCCGTCAGCTGTTCCAACGCAGTAATTGGAGGATGTAATAGAATTGCGATAGAAATCATTGATTATTTACATGAGATGTGACATATTGACAGCGGTTAGTCAACGACAGGAATTCGTGACGCGTCCACCGCAACGCGGTTATGCGTTGGACACTACGCAACTTAGTTAATTACCATACTCTCATATTACCCCAATTATTATTATATTTCAATCAATCTGATTGAGTCATTTGTTAAGTCTGTTAATATTACTTTAAAGTTTGAACACATCGCTTACTTAAAATCGAGCAGGGCGGGATATTTGCGAACCTCTATAAGTCGATTACACTTAAGAGTCTGTACAAGTGTATCGCGATACGATTGAGAGAGCAGTGCAGAGTCGCGGTCGTTAGCGAGATGAAGCCATTAGGGGCGCGTAAAGCAACTAATTACGCTATCTCCGCGAGCTCCGATGGAACGATATTCGATCTACTCGGAATTATCACTCACTGCACGGTTGTATATATTGAGATAATACTTTTACGGCTTATTTATTATACAAATCTTTAAGGAATAATCAACGACAGCGTTGCGGTTCAGATTTTAGTCTGTTTCTCCTGAGTTCAGGAGTTCAAGTCTTGATGTCTACCGCTGTCTTTACAAGCTCATATATGTTTTTAAAATTAAACGTTACTCGTTATAAAGATGAAACGTACTGATATTAGATGTTTGTAAAATATAACATTTCATAGCGTGTGTGAAGTCCGACAACCTGCGCATGACTATTACCTTAATACCGTTTGCCCAATAGCATTGGGACAATAAAAGGGTTGGAAAAAAATTATTGAATCATACATAAATATGAAACAACGTGACCTGATCTCTAATAAAATTTGAAAACTGCTCTGCAAACCATAAATACACCCACAAATAAAATAGTCCGTCATTTTTAAAAAACAAAACATTTTTTAGTCATTTTTCAGTCATAAGTTTTTTTTTTAGTCATTATTTACTTTGTTGGAATGAATGCGTTGCGCGACAAAAAACGTTTAATTTCATTATAAAAGATTAAAAAAGCAGATCATATTGACCATCACGAAGACAGACGTGTGTCAGATCAATCCATTTTCTGATTTATGATTTATAATATTGCTTATAATTATATTGACTATTAGACTATATTCGATATTAATATACTGTAATGCACTGTGAGGGTATTTTGGCTCATGTATGCATATATTTATGTAGATCGTATTTTACGTGTGTGCATGAAGCGATAAAATTTGAATTTAAATAATTATTGCTGCTATAAATCTGCTTGCCATAATTAGTTGCCCATTTATATTTAAATGCTCACCTGACTCGATGTTCCGACCTTCGCAGTCGAATTTGGACGCAAGCGCGGCATGCTCACGGCGGCGAACGTTGCATATTAACAATAGTTAACTTTTACGACGGCAGGGGTCGCCGGAAACGTCATAAAACTCCAGAGGCAGATTTCGATCAAATCGAGCAGCTTGTTAATATGAACGGTTTTATAATGGCTGCTTAGTATTAAATGGCTCAAAGTCAAAAATCATCAATTTATGACGCGTCATTCCCTACCACAGTTCTCGTATGAGGAATGACCGCCTTCCACAGCACCTGCCCCGTGAACTTTCCGTTCTGTTGTAATATATGTATGTTTGCATATCATAATAAATCATAATGGACCACTTTTGTAACCACTTTACTGTTTGAGCAAAAAGAAATCGTTTATAAAATTGTAATTTTACTATTAAGATGTCAACAAAATTCTTAACCTTAATATTGTGGGTCATAATTATAATAATTAGAAGCCGACCCGTGTTTCATAAAGGTAGTAGGTAGCTAGTAACCGTTAGATACACTTGCGATAATAATAAACCTACTCTCAAGTACCTACGGTTCAGTACGCACAGTAAACGCACACGTTTGTGGATAGCTATATACTTGATTGAAGTTTGGTTTCTTAACTGCTAGTTTAAAGTAGTTCCGGACATTTCAAATATGAAATGTTTACTGCGCCCAATATTTGCTGCAGATAGTGAGTAGCGATAGCCAGTCAATATAAAAGTACAAGTTCGATGGGTGTTTCGCGGAATTCTACGTTCGCAACTTCATTTAATTACTTTACTTTAAGAACGCGCAACTTAATATCCTTTTGTTGGCTTTCACGAAGCCGGCATGCAAGACGTTGCGATGACTTTACGTTATTTATTTGCGCACAAGATAATTATTTTGAAAATATGATGCATGTTAATTTCATGTTTCATTATCTTTCTTATCACTTAACAAATTAAAATTTAAACGGACTCCATTTCATTGTAGATATTTAAATATCTATATCAAACTCAGTTTCGTCTATACCTACACGCGATAAGTGATATAAGAGGCAATAAACATGCTTACAAATAATCAAATGAATAACGTATTAAAACAATAACTACTTTAATAATTGTTGTTATCGGGAATATCTAACAGTTTTTTTTTTGCTTTCAAATTGTATTTATATTAATGCAACACATTTTTACTTCTTGCTTATAGTAAGAGGAAGATAATAATGTACAAAACAACACTATTATCATTGCCGACAAACCTTGGCTAAACCATAAAAATTTAATATGAACTCCTAAATCATTTCTTCCCACCTTAGCTCCACTATTCACCGCTATCTTCTCGCCATAACTCATTATGCAATAATAGGTATATACTGCCGAAATTGACATAAAAAATATACAAAAGATTTCACGTATTTCTTAAATTCCTATTTAAAATCGCCAAATTCTTTTAATCGGGCATAATACTTATTTACATACTTAAAAAAATATTACAGACACTAGTGTTAAAAATTAATACTGTTGTTAAAAAATTGACGTGATCGTAAGTTTCGGCGATCTTGGTTGGCCAGACCTCGATAACTGTTACTCCAGGTTGCACGATACACAATTTGTCCCAGTATAGGTACTCCAGTTAGGTAAAAAAAGTACAGTCCCGTTCGCTGATAGATATTTAGTGTTGCTTACTTCAATAATTCTGTATAAATAAATAAAATAAAAAGACAGTGATGTCCTTAAATTCGAACTAGCTAAGAACTAGTTAGTATTTATTAAGCATTGCCATATTTTTTACCGGTTCCATGACGGGACAGCGGGCGTTGTAACATGTATATATGGGGCGAAATTTTTTATCGGATTGCAATTATAGTTGACATTAGTATAAACTAATCATTTTTCAGTAAGTACAAATATACTTTTACAAGTCAAGCATTAGCATCCCAAGTAAACAAGGCTACATTAAGTTACTAAGGGATACCTACATAGCCAGTAATTTCGGCACCTCTAACTAATGTAATCTGACGTTACGTTGCGGAAGCCTGTTAAAATTCATATTTCGTGTACCATAATAATTCGTGCCTACCTACAGTCGTAAACAAAGAATTTATGGTCGCTTTAATTATATTTTATCCTGATATTTATGTCCCGGATTTGAAATACATTTCATAGTCGGGCGACCTCGCGTTGAAAGAAATTGTGAGGCAGTGCGATTGTTTAATAAATAAGACGTGTTGAAGGTATCCGGTTAACGCTTAATGTTCCATTACCACTTGTTTAGCGGCTTTGAATAATCGAGCATTTCTCGCATAACTACAATCTCGAGGCAAAAACAAAGAAGAATTTTTAATTAGCGACGCCTTGGCGCGTACCTCGTACTGCGGCGCCCCGCGGCGCTGCTACTTTATACACATTGCGTCGAGGTCGTTAACAAAACGTCACTTTTCACAATATTTATGTCTCCATTATTTTCCACATATAACGCCGTAAAATTAAATATTCGCCAATACATAGCACATCGTTTATTTATTTTTTTATCCATGTCTCGGACCGCCTCTGCAAAGTCTTAAGAAAAACCTTTGTAACTATTTACATGTAATCAAAATCACCCAACCCCATACGTACCTAATTTTCACTTGAAATTGAATAGAATAGAATAGAATAGAAATCAATAATATTATCATAATTTGATACCTATATGGTTACTGAAGGACTCTTTACATTTAACGAATATAATAAAATACTCTTCGCAATATTATCCGGGAGACGACAAAACAAGTCAAGTGTCAATTTTCATAATTTACACCGGAATTAAAACGGCGGTCTGACAGATGACAGTTCTTATGGCGAACTCATCGCTGGGAGGGAAAAGGCAAAAGCCGGCATAACAGTGAGTAACCTGTTTTCTAATATACATAATATCTTGTTGTATTGTTAAACGGGCGTTTTCTCACATCAGTGGCTGGAAGTAACTGGATATTTTGTTTTGAGTATCGAGATTAGCCGTGGGAAGTGCAGCCGCGTGGCGACGTAACGCGACGCGAGCGACAGACAGCTGACACGCCGCACGCGACTACACGTGACGCTAATTCCCATTCCGCACTTGGAAATCGGCAATGTGTAAAAGCTCTCGTTTGTCACTCTTTTCAGTTGGGTAATCTCGATGGAGTAAAGTGCGCGCAGTTACCACCACTTGTGTCTGTCTTACTTGAAATTTTTTTTTCTATAGGTATTTCAAACATCTTAATATCGTACAGATTGGAACATAACATTTACAGCTTTATGAACATAGTAACGTAGCAAAATTATTATTTTTAGAGCTGTTATTAAAGGTCATACATAATTATATCGTTAATGATTGTAAATCGAGAGATCGTAAACATAGGCCAATTGGATCGAGCTCGCGTGCGAAGGCGCTGTCTGTACTCGATGGCATTTCATGGAAAACAGTCATGTTTCTAATATGTCGTGTCGTAACCGAGTTGCGTAATCTCGTAATGTCATGAGTGATGGCAATTCTTTTTCGTATCTGTTTCAAAATATTTGGCGTTAAGCATATACGTAAGCCGTCGCTGCAAGGAATTCAGCAATATGTTATCGGCGTAGCGAAACTCGTGTCAATTAATTCGGTCAGGAACTCTGGTGGAGAGTGAATAAAGCATCAATTAGGATCGGCCAGTTCGGCGGTGACGGGCCGCAACACGTGTCGCCGTCGTCTCTTTATCTCCCGCCGTCGCGTCGGCCGGCCGCTGACGAATGTCCTTCTTTACACGGCTATTCCCGTTAACATTATTCTATACGAGTATTTGAAACGGACTGACTCGTGTTTATTGAACGTTACTATTGCTACTATTGAAATAAATTAGAGAATAACAGTAAGGATTGTTGTACCGTTGAATAATTGTTAAATAATAATCACTGAATACTGTAAGCGTATGTCCAAGAACTCGGGCAATTCATTATCGAAGTTGTTAACGACCAAGTTTTTGTGTTCAAGGTGTTTTAAGTTTATATTAATCCGCAATAACGTAGGGCAGTGAGGTGGAACGCTACGAGCATCATTCCGCCGTAGACCGAAGACGTTAATATGCGAGTTTTTGTAACAATTACACATGAATCCATGAATCGGTAAAAACGTATTATAGATTCAGATAAGGAAAACAACAAGGTGTTTTTTTCATTAGCAAGTTGTAGTTTCTTGTTTTGAGATTGAAACGAGATTAAAACAGTTATAAGACGTGAAGGCAGATAGATGCGTTTAAAGTATGATAATTTTTTGTATTCACTGAATCTGATAATATCTTCATATACAGATTCAAGCACGTATTGATAAATAATTATTTAAATAAACCTATTATAAACATAACGGGAGTTCATTAATTTAATAAGAAGTTCAACTTCCAGGCCTTAAGAATTAATATTATGCTCACATCTATAATGTTATTCATAGTTTGTATTATCAATAACATAATACTACCATTAATAAAACGTACGAGAGCTGGGGATACGATTGCACATTTCACGCCCCTCAGCGGAAGTGGTCGCGTAATGTATGTACCTAATAATAATACCATTCTCAAATATCATCTTCCTTTCATGCGCGCCTACTTGTCGCTTACTGCGGTAAGAAACCGCAAGCCTGTTTGTTATTTTTAAACAAAACTGACTAAACACACAACGAAGCCGCAACCTTGAATTCGAATTTATTGTTCAAACTGCCTATAATTAGCAGGTAAGTGCAGGACTGTGGAAAGTTTTATTTGTTATAAATACCTACTCACAACGAGAAAGTGTGCACGGTCGATGTCTGTAATTATGTTGCCATTTTATTGAACTCCAGAAAGCTAATCTTCTATATTATATTTTCTCACTGTTTCTTACAAACGAGCCTTTTTGTCGCAATTACGTTTTCTCGGTCAATAAAAATTTGCCTGTGGCTCTGTCGTAGCGTAAATTATTCGAACGATTTCTAAAGATCATCAACTCGTGTACGTTAATTGGCGACTTGAAAACATTTGCGGAGTTGTCTATCTGTAGATAGATAAGAATGGTACGGTATTTGTTAAGCTTATCGGAGGGCATCTCGAAACGACGTTTATTAATGAATTATGTAAATGTGTTCGACTGCTCGAGCAAATGCCGGCGGACGAACGATTCCGCCAACTTTATACGTCGTGAAACGCGGCATTCATATCCAACGTTTCGCTTTGTTTCTACACACACCAACTTATTGCCCGCTAATGTTAGTTACATAAATAGTTCTGGTGAGAGAAAGGGTTTCCAATGTTTTATTTTAAACGTCCAGTCTGTCGTCAAATGACTCATTGATTGCATTGCAACCATTTTCCTTTTGTAATGCATGCAAAAAAATTGATCGCTCATCAAAGATGATAACGCTAGGATTTGTATAGAAAGTTTAAGGACGTTGTTTTTTTAAATATTTGTTAGGTCTCTTGAATGACATAAAATGCCGCTACATATTTACTGATCGCTCTTCGAAGTCGGTAATTCCCATACATTTATCGATGACAATTAACTTACTCATTCATGATATATATATGTATTATAATTGTTTACACTAATACTAGCATTTGCGCGCGGCCTTGCTCTCGCAGAAGTGGAATTTATAACCTCAAAACAATGGAATAATTTTCTGTTATTAACCAAGAGCGTCACTATAAAACTAAACCTTTCAAACCGACGAATTTTCTCAAAATTTTTCTACCCCTAGATTATCCTCGCAAGGGTGGAACTTCTAAATTTCCAGGCCCAGTGCTCACTTACGCTATACTCGTAAATGTAAGGTATCTACAGTGCAGTACGTTCAGCGGGTTTGACAGAGCAATGATCTTTGGGTCAGTCAGTCATTTTTCTCTTGTGGGATTGGTTTGATTTTTAAATTTTATTTATATTCACCGGTGAAGTGATTGATTGAAACCTTTAGAATAGCTAAGGTCTAATATTGATTTTGGCGTAATGCAATATGTCGGTAGTAACGGGTAGCGAGTTGACCAGGGATTTGTGTTCCGATCGATTGTGTACCGTGATGGATGCGACTCATTATGCGGCCGCGCTGGGTGGCGCGACGCCGCGACACGCCGCTAACGACCGACGACACCCGCGTACACACCTGACAACGACTTATTGTTGCGCGGGATGAGAGATCCACCGACGTTGATACGGAAAACCATTCAAAGCACAGTTTAATACGATTTATTTATAGCTTGCACTCCAAAGATGCTTCGCTACCCGTCGCTTAATGCTCGAACAGGGTTCTGCGTCCGAGAATTTTATGGGCGTCTCATATTTATTATTACACTTATTGGGAGGTTGACGCCGCGTACGCGTTTTATGACCGTCAATATTTCTTTCTTTCACTCCTGCCTTTTATTGGTCCCCCTGTGTTAATATTGTCATTAACCTCGCAAGTGTCCGTCCTTCGATGTATCGTTTCATCAAACTTTAAAATCTGACGATTTAATAGACGCAGTGCGGCGAAACGGCCGCCGTCGGATCGCGTTAAGCTCAGCGAACAAATTGTTACTCGATCTTATCTTATCTACGACTTCTTGTTTAGCCTTCGAAATTATAAAAGTGCCGTTTAGACAAAAAAAAAACATTGAGAAAGTGTATTATAAATAAGCAGCAGTGAGATGTTATCGTTGCCGACCGGCAGGAAGCGCTTCGGCCCATTTAGGGGTGCATTAAAATCGAATACATCATATTTGTTTGATTTCCTAGTTCGCGTTTCACCCTGTAATTATACAAGTCACCGTCCGTGGCCGGATCTCTAGTTGTTTTTGTTAAGATGCATTAATCATCCTTTTTTTTATTGCAAGCATGTGTTTTCGTTTCGTAAAACAGTTTTGGGGTTTATAAGCTTTTTGGATCTTAATGTCTAATTTGGTTTTGTGTCGGTTCTTATGAGGTCATTAGCGCGGTGAGGTCCGTTTCGTCGGACAAGTTTATAGTTTACGGCCGAAGTCACATGTTTTATGCTGTTATAATTTGTCGCAATAATATTAAACTTTCTTCAGTTTTCATATTTCCGTTTTATGAGAAGCATAAAATTTAATTATCCACCCACGTCCGTTGTAATTTGTTCGTTCCTGTCTGTATGTTAACTAACATGAGAACAGGGAAGAACAGACCGTAGTAAACTTGTTCGAAAAGTGTGTTTACTATTACTTTGATTGTTATAGTTATTTTAAAGATGAGATCCGTGAAGTTTTTAGACAGACGCCTGGGAAAATAACTGAATAACATAAGTCTATCATCTATTATGTCGTCATTTACACATTTGCTCATTTTTATTATCTACGCACCGGAAAATGTTTCGCAATGATTATGTGATATTGGAAGTTTGAATACTTTAATTACAAGAATGCTTAAAAATAGTGAAACAATAAAAATAAGGGATTTACGAGTACGTTAGAAATATTTCGTTTTCGGGCTGAAGAAAATTCTAGCCTTGTATAAAGCACACTTCTCGTATTAGCTATATAGCAATCGCTCAATGTAGATACATTAATGCAATAATGAATAAGCTATGTTCGTGAAATATACATTGCGAAATGTCGATAAGTCAATATGGTGGTTAGTGAATGGTAACCTTATATATCCTACACGCGGAGACCAGTCGATTGAATAAATTTCCTCCGGTTGGATGACGTAGTGGATCGCAACTTATAGGTAATATCTGTTTCGTTTGGCGTTTTAGGAAAAGATTGTAAACTCGGACTTATAACTGTCTTAAGCATCTGTTTAACTACATCACGTCATGTTAAATATATGTAGGTATTATTAAATCAAAATTTATGGAACTTAAGAGGTACTATTAAGTACTATTATCAAAATGACTTTCAAAAGTAGATTGTTATTTATAAACAGTCGTAATAATTAACATAAATACATTTCGCTACTTTAGTACAGAAAACTGTTTTGTCGTATAAGTACTCTTAAAACGTCAAATTCCTTTATTAATTCGCAGGCGGATGTTTCCGACGGTGCGCGTGTCGTTCGCGGGGTGCCGCGCGGAGGCGCGCTACGCCGTGCTGCTGGACGTGGTGCCGGTGGACGGCAAGCGCTACCGCTACGCCTACCACCGCTCCTCGTGGCTGGTGGCGGGCAAGGCGGACCCGCCCGCGCCCGCGCGCCTCTACCCGCACCCCGACTCGCCCTTCGCCGGCGACCAGCTGCGCAAGCAAGTCGTCTCCTTCGAGAAGGTCAAGCTCACCAACAACGAGATGGATAAGAATGGACAGGTGAGACGGCTAGCATTACCCATTCTACTCCCCACCCAGTAAATAGCCGTGAAAATTTAAATGGAGTACCTACGTGTTAATGCAAAATTCTACACCACACTTATCAACGAATTTTGTAACCCGAAGAGACTAGAGGCGATGAAAGTATGTGACATAATAAACACCTGTACGGGACATCTCGCACATAAATTAAATTGACACGACTCGGGATGATTCGCTGTCGCGTGGGGCACTTCCGTATGCGTGTGGCAATTTTATAGAATTACGGGTGAAATTGCAGTGCGGCGACACCTCGGGCGTTGGGGTAGCGTAATGAGAGCGTTCGCAACAAATTAGCCGCAGATGTCGCGCGCGACAGCCGGCACCGCCACCTCCGCGCAGGCGCAGGTGTCGAGCCTTGCAAATGTCACATATACAACACCACCACATTAAATGGACCTGCAGAACTCGCACTTGCTTAGCCTACGTCGACAATCCTGGCCTATCGACCAGGTCTCGCCGTTATGGTTACGGTTATGCGAATGAAGTGACCGCTACGACAATATGACAGTTTATGATATGTTAACACACACGAATTAAAGATCGTGAACTATAATTGTATCCAGAGTTATTTATCCTTCATTAATATTCACATCGTAATTATTGTGTTGCCGTTATCTAACGTGACATCATAGTATCGTGTATCTTGGGGTTATTGAATTGTAGTTACGAGTCAATGAAACACAGGTATTTACACGGTTGTCTTTGTTTTGGAAGCGGCAGACTCAGGCCGCGTCCAACGGAACGGAACGATAGGCGGGGCGCTATGATGGATGAACTGACTCCCATCGAAAACGCAACTAGTGTAATTGAGTATAATTGACTTTCCATAGTGCAGAGCGTAATCGTGGACTTTCAGTCACGTTATCTACACGAACACACGTAACTGTGCAATTAATTGAGTCTATTAGAATAAATAATATGACCTTCTAGACGTTTCTTAACTTTTTCTTGAGGGGGAACTTTCAAAAGATATCGCTGCGCCTTGGGTGAGCAATCGGGTAATGTAGGATTTTTAAGCTTCAATAATCCTTGCGATTCCTTATTGAAATACGCACACATGTCTATGCAAGCATGCCGAAGCTGAGAGAAACGAAATGGAACGATCTGGGCGGAGCTCCGTGATGGATGGGACCATCTTCAACTAGAAACGCAACCAGTATAATTGAATTTCTCATAATGCAGGCCGATAGTGATCGCATTGTTAGTTACGGTACCTACACGAAATAAAAGTGGTTCGAATATTTCAATTAGGTCAAGATTTTACAGTTTGACAAGTAATTAATATTCGCATTTAAATTATGAACATTTGTATTTACATTTTTGAATACAAGTAGCGAAAGGTATGTAGGTCATCTGATTAAGTACACACTGTAGCTCATAGACATGTGTATCCGATATCAAATTGCACAAAACTTTCTCAGATCTATCACACATGCGTTGCTATGCGTAGGTAAGGACTAAATACGTTGGCAAGCCTCTCTTGTATTTGCGTGTTATATATTTTTTAAGTCATAACCCTATAAAGGAAGATAGGTGCTTCAGCAGCGAAAATAGATACAGTGACAATGCCTCGCAAGCGAACTTTGAAATTGTCCAACAGAATAGGATGATGTTTGTGTTGCGAAAATAAAAAGTTCATCGAATTGCGGAATCAGTAAAAACAAGTAATTAGTAATAAATTAGTCGACACGGAAAAGATGGCGGTGGGTCGTAAATACCTTTAACAATGTATCGGCCACGCAAGTCGACACCGCACGCGCGGGTCGCCTAATTGTGGAACAAAAACTCCGTGGAACCGACGAATTAATCATTGAGCCGCGGTTTAACTGCCTCATTCGTATAATATGAAAATAACTTCGCAGTCGAGCCACATGTTCGTTCTTGAGGTGAAATCTAGTAAGAACTCTGTTCTCAGTGGTCGTTTTCTAGATAGCTCTATATAATACATTCGCAATAATAGTTTTTAGGATTAATATACCTCGTAGAGTTACTAGTAAAAACATAATTCGTGGCATTCATGTTTTTTTCTTTACTATTTCATATACATTTAACATTTTAGATAGTATTTTAATAATGAAATTAAAAGTTGAAATATAAAATTTTTGCAATATTACCATTCATATTTAATCGCTTCTATAGCTTTTCATTATTTATTTAATGGATTGTACGTCTATAGATACTTATTTCTCTCTGGTCTTAGGATAGTGCATATTAAAGTACTTGATGTACGCGTTTCCGGTCGTATAGTTACCTACCGTACGTAATTCAAGTGGTAGTTGAAGGGTTAAGTATTTCGTGTGTTGGAATCGGGGTCAGAGCGCCGCAAATCACGAGAACAATCGAACGGGCGACGATGACGGGACTCAGTTATGTGCTATGCGACTTTCCGTGTCGTGTTTTCGTAGAATTGGAAACTAAAAATTGTATGTACCCCTTTTGTTTTTCATTATCGCAACGAGAACAAAATATTTTCGTAGAATTTAAAAAGAAAACTTGTATGATTCTCACTGTGATGACTTTGATAATCACAGTGAGAATGGGTACTTATAACGCAGTTAATGTAGGTATATTATTTTTCAACGAATGTTGTTATTTATATAAGCTTCTACTGTGTTATAGTAAAGTTAATAAAACTCATCCAAACACCCAGTGAGATGATGAGCTTAATTTAGAATTGATGCTGTATTTGAGATTGGTTGAAGTTGAGATTTGATACCACATCCTTTGGAACGGAACGTTATAATGCAAGCATTACTGCCTGACAGACTACGTCATATCAGGTAGATATTGGTTACTTTATTAAGTAAACTAATATTTCTAAATAACATTGGTACGCACATATTATGTATTCCCTACTCCTACGTAGAAATATTCAGTGTAAATTCGTTTTTTTTATTAATGGTATCATTATAATCAGACATGTTTATTAAATAGAGAAACATAAAACTAAAATTAAATTACCCACAGTAATTAAGATGTTACATTCTAGTCCATTTCGAAAACAATTTTCGAGGAAATGAATAGTTTTTATTCTATGTTAGGAGATGCTATAGGTACCTATAGTAATGTAGAGAAAACAAAAAATGGACGTGAAATAACCATGCACAGTTTATGTGTTACCGCGGAACACTCCCAAAATTTCAAGCTCCTCACAACAAACGCCTAATTAATGAAAATATGGAAATTGCCGGTTCAGTATTCGCCCTCCGATACTAATGACGAGCGTTCGTGATGATTTATGAGTAGCTTTTTGACCGTTTATTATAGTAATGAGTATTGTTAAAACTACATAATAAAAAGGTCGAAGTAGTAATTATAACGATATTTTCAGAATTTCGTTTGGCTTTTGATTAATTACATCAAATGTTATTTGCTATTGCTAAAATTTATGAACGCGTTATGAGCAACGTATATCCGTTCCTGATAAATCGTTACACCAAAACGTCCCAGTTCATTTATTAGCCATAGCGAACATTGACCTCACGGCTTACATTTTTTGCCACCCTTTTAGTAAGACAAAGACACAAATATGGGTACATTTAAAGATATTACACAATTATTTGTTCAATCCATATTTTGCCATTTACGGCGTAGGTACACATTTGGGGAATAGATGTGATAATTATTTATTATTAAGTAATTATTATGATAAAACTAACTTATATTTTAATGGTATACATATTTAAAGTCAACATAAAACCGTGCACTGTAGTGCACTAGTAGTGCACTGTTCGACTGCATATCTCCTCTCATAGTGAGATTTTAGGCAATAGTCTACCACGGTTGCCAAGTGCGGATTGAGAGACCACACACCTCAGAAAATATTTTATACTCTATAACATCTCTTAAGGTTTCCTCAAGGGGTTGCTAATTTAATTTTTTTGAAAAAAATAACAATTGACAAGCAGCGCTAAAGTTGCACTGGTGGAGTCGGCAGTGCGCAGAGATTATGCACGTCCCATTATCACCGCAATTTATCCCATTTATTACACGGGAATTATGTCGTTAGACGCTCAGTCGTGTTTATCTTACCCAACGAAGTCAAGTAGGTTGAGCAATTATAATACACTTAAGATGTGTACACAGTGGTTTTTATCGTTTAAGTGCTCTCTTTCGTGCAAAATGCGATGATTATTTGCAACATGCATCAACAAATCGCGTCCGGGTTAATGAAAGGTTTTCTGCGCACAGTCTAAATGTCGATTGAAATTCACCCGGCTCAAATTTACACAAGTTTTAAAATGGTAAGGATGATTATGTGTTTAGTTGTTATAAAATCCATGTGTTTGATATGTACAAAGAAGATATTTTTTGCCTTTCTTTGATTTAATTTTCCTAGTTGTACCTACATTTTTAATATATAAGTTACGATCGAGTTCTAAAGGAAGCAGATCTTAAAAAAAGTTTGTCGGTTGGGCAAATATCAGATTAACGAATCTGGATATCATGGGTTGCGTCTTTGAGTAGGTATTTATGTACTGAACACTTGGGTATCTTGGCCTTATAGGCTAAAGTCGTTGCGTCATTATTTTTATGCGTATCGATATGTTGACGTTTGGAACGTAGGTAAACGAGGCTTAAAGCGTTTACTATAAAACTAACTTTCTCAATCATATTATAGTTCCAAGCATGTTTGTAGTAGGTACAGGCCTAAGTATTCGCAGTCTCTAGCTTAACAACAAATTATTGAAAATAACACTAGTGTATCAAATTCCCACTCCTCATGCGATATGCTAAAAAAAACTGTACCATTGAGTCGGAGATTGAACAAGTTATTTTTAATCAAGTCGGTACTCGGAGCGATAATAAAAATTAATAAAACGCTCAGCGCGTCGTTCGGCCGTCGTCTTAATGAGCAACGACTAACATCAATTCCAGACGATCGTTTGCCTTTTTAATTACTGTTGATATTTTCTCGTCGTTAACGTATACGGCGATAAGGTGATTATAAAAACGGTACGCGGACAGGTGACTCGAGATGGTTGTGAATAAGCGTAAAGATGTAATATAAATTAATAAGTTATTCGGTGTCGGCCGGACTCCCGCGGTGCTTCGCCGTCCAGCACCAATTACCTCGTCGCTGCCGAGTGCCATCTCCGAACCTAGTATCTGCATATCTAGATTCACCTGCGTTTAAAGCGTTCGTTATAATTGAAAGTCGTCCAATAAACCCCCCTTGGACCAATTAACATTCAAAAATTAACAATGTCATTTAGTACGTATTCAGTCTCCCACAGTGTTGCTGTAGCTTTATGTGGTGTAAAAATATAATACTGCAATTATATTTGAAGCTGCACTTGGTGATGCGATAGCTTTATTACATATTCATAATCATAAAGCAGTAGAATTTACTTTGTTTACGCGCTAAGCCGTTATTGCGCTCGTAACGCCATCTCTAGCGCTTATTTGACTAAAAGTTTTTCTTATAGAAAAGAGACATGTTTCCACAGAAAATAATAGCCTGTGTCTCTCTTCAAACCCTTCGTCTATCTCCACACCGTGATTCACATCGGTCCGATCATTACCTACTCCGTTTGGATCTGAAAGAAAGTCAAAAGCAATCCCGATATAACATGAGTGAAATTGTTTTTATCTATTTCTTGGATATTTTTAGGTGAACGCATTACATTTCACGTTTACTCATTACATAGCTATGTAATTTATGTAAGGTACCATCACAATATACGGCGAATACTGCAAGCTATAAAAATTTAACGTTAATTTCACTAGTAAGTGAATAATATTACGAACATACCTATGGTAAATGCAAAATAGTAAGAAGGATAAAATCTGTATGCGCCTACATGAAACAATAGCAGTTATTTTTTGTTTGTTTTTTCGCTTATTTTGCAAAATGCAAAAATTTGATACGGCAGTAGCCTTACTTAAGGATACGAGTAAATCTCTCTTTGGAATCCTCAAATAACTAATGTTTTACACGATCTCAACAGGGTGCTTTCACTAGACAATACAATTAACCTAAACCGCAGTTAACGCACTGTGCAGCGAAGCGGCTCCATGAATTATATTTATGTCATAATACGGTCTGTACACACTGAAGTGGGCCGGAAGCGCCCGGTGCGTCTGTACCTCGGACTAAAGGGTCCATGTCTAAACTGTTATCGAGACACAATATCGAATATAAATGAGTTTTATGCGATTTTGATTGATGATTAAGTAACAAGCAAAATAGCAGAATAAAGATGTTATTTCTGATTACGTCCAGTGAGTAATTATTCCATATGAGTGTAGGTAGTTATTTTCGAACCTGGCCATTAAAATATCAATTAAATTATTTATTTTATAAATTACTGCATGTTACTTTTTTCTGCTATAGATTTTATGTTGGGTTCACCCCTATTTGTTTATGAGGCATTCGTATTGTTAATGACACTGAGACAGTATTCAATTGTGTCCGACGTAACACATTATTTATATATAATGGTAAAAAAATATCTTACCTATTACATATAACATAAGTTTAGTACAAATTGAATAAATATGCAATACAACAAAAGTGGCCAAAGAGTGTTTAATGCTGCTAATAATGGACATGTATCTAAATATCCACGAGGTTTTGTTTGAGTCAAGATTATTATGATTCAAGATTAGCCACCAGGCATTGATAGCAATGTTTTAATGTCACATGTCAAAACGTGACACTTGACAATGTTGATATCATCTTTTTTTATTGTCATTTTTATTTAGATTATGAATATTATTCATTTAATAATAATTTTAATATTTTAACATTAAAGTTTGAATGCGAAGTCTAAATTCCAGTAACAAACAATGGATAACTTGTGTCTACACAATGTATTAGGTAAAGTGTTGAAATTTCGTGGGCACCCTATTGTTTTTATGATGATTAATTTTTTTTTAGCCTTAAACAGTAAATAATTTTGAAATATCGTCAAATAGAGTCTTTAGATTTTAATAACTATGAGAAACAAAATGAAGGGCAATTGGTATTCTGAAATTATAGATGCCAAGCTGTACATAAAACCTAATTTACGACAAAGGTGGTGAACAAACGTAAAATCCAATAGTTCTAGCTGGTTCCCCCTCATCAGTGCTTACCATTAGCGAAGCGGTATGAAAATACTTAGTGCATTATATTTTTACACCCGTCGCTATGGTTTCTAATAACAGAGCGGAGAATCTTAAAGAGAGTAGAATTACACTTTCCAACCATTCTTTTACGTACGACCCTATAACGCTGATGCACCTAGTACGTATATTAGTCTACTATTATCCAACGAATGCCATTTATAAGCCGTAAACTGTTTCGCACTTCCCTCGCAAACCAGTTACAATGTTGCAAGTTATAAATGGCTAGTAATCTTCAGGTATTTGTAAGATTGGCAATAGGCGATTATTTTGGACCGTACTTAAACAATTCTTGGAAAACTTACAGATATTCATGTTTATTGATTCTAATCAATTTTTGTTTGATAAATATTATAAAACCGACAACCTACTTCTTTGTGTTAATTGAGTAACCGTAAAGCAGTGCTAGTCTGAACTATGTACTATGTACAACTGAACTATTTACTTCGAAGCGTTCAACGTAATATTAATTAGTCAATTGTCAACTCCCTTCTTCGCTCTCGCTCAATAAATATGATACTTTATGGATACCTGCGGGCTATCTATATGTAATACTTAGACCGTGATCAGTGGTTAGCGAGTAAACCTGTTGGCTCTCAACGTCACTGCGAAACTAACAATATAAACCACTAATAGATTTTTCAAATACCGCAGTTTTTTTTAACTTGAGGTAACATCATTTACTGCTTGGTCAACTGGACACCGTCAATAAAACAGACTTGGCCAGAGAGTTTGCATCGTAGATAAACAAATTTTCTACTTTCAAAATGATTTACGGTTAAAAAATATCGAGGATATATTAAATTATACGAAAATTAGCGCAACTAGATACGAAACAAAAAAAAATGAGAATAAGGATCTACTAAGATTTATATTAATCTTTTAAGTCTCTGATCTACTCATTTGAAAGTGAAACATAGACATATTAGTCCCAAATTGTTCTAACTATGCGATGCCCTGCAAGTTTTTGACGTAAACTATCGAATGGAATGTGGTCTATGGGTAATAGGAACTGGTAGTCTCCGGCATTGTATGCAAATACATCTCGGCTCGGTTCTCGAGGTGAGCTCATTTAGCAGAGTTATGGACGCCGTGTGTCGTTATGACGCGATGCCAATGATAGGGCACCGCGTATTAATCAAAGCTTGTAATGATACGCTAAGCGACGGCCGCGCGGTGCAGACGCGGGCTGCCGGCGGCGCGGGGGGCGCGCGACGCGACAACGCATTTCTCACTTGAATTTGTGGTCGCATTTGTTTTTCTCTTTCCCGTCTCACTTCATATCAATTGGAGGCCGTTTTTTAATAATCCATTTCTCCTTTTTCATTCCGAGGTGACGTTTATCGTGGCTCCCCGGGTGACGGCGGGCGACGTGCGCGCCTCTAGTTAGACGACAATTTACCAGTTTTTTTACTTGACTGCCCGTGTCACTCTCTTTACGAGCGTGTGTTTTATATAGAGATATTTTATTGCCACCGATATTATGATGAACGTTGTATGCGCGTCTATGTTATTTAATGGTAGGTGTCGTTGAGATTCGAATATGAGAACCTCGCGCTAATAAAAGATGAGAGCTGTCAGTGCTTAAAAGGCTAGCCTATTCGGTATTGCTGTGATTTATACACTGTCATTTATCACGAACCTCTTCCAATATATTCTCTATACGGGATCTGAAACCATTTTGATGTGACCTAAAATCTTGTTGAATGTTGTTTGCATTCCGCGATCCTGTTGTAGGTAGATAGGTACTTACCTTGAGTCATGAGTTTTATGTTGCGTTGTAAAATAATATGTCATGCGTCAATAACCTGACGTTGGTAATTGATTTCGCTTATCCAGATTCAGGGTTGCACATTTCTATTCATATTAACTGGCCAATATTTTTATTCCTCATCATACATGAATATTAATTACCTAAAAAGTTGCTGTTTGATCGTGCATTATCCTTAGAAATGTTTACAATATACTATTGAAAGTTAAATTTAAATACTGTTTTGTATTCATATATTAAAATATTGAAAACTTTATCATACATAATTCAGAATTCTAACGTTTTTTTAGAGAAAATTTATACATAATTTCAATGTGTTAATAATCGTAATTTTCATAATGATTAGCGTTTTAAAATATTAAAACATAACTTAGTCGCTGTTGAATAAGTTATGTAAATCGTTTGAAATCCGCTACTTTAAGTGTTCATATCTCACCGCTCACAACCGCTGTTGACTTAACCTTCGTGGCACTGGACTGTCGCGCACAATATTCTTTTTGTATGTTGAACTTTACAGTTATGTATTTCAATATTTGCTCACAGACCTTTGTTTATACACATACATATTGTACATATTGTAAATCAAATCATCGAATGAATAGTATTATTGCTCGGCAAAAATGTTGGTTCCTTAATCATTTTAAATTTATTTTGTTCTCTATTGTATTGTAACCTACAAGATTTTTCGATAATTTACAGAGACGAAGACGAATTTGTTTCAAGAAGGAATATAGGTAAACATACTAAATAATATCGGCGGTAAAGCAATGTGCGCGCGACAGTCCGTCCTACGCAACGATGTTCTTTGAATCTGTTGACATCTCGTATTGAATGGACACGTTTTGTTTGCATATATAAATCCATTATTTTTACTAGTTAACTGACAGACAGCGTATTACGATTGTATATAGCTATCTACTACCCACGAGTTTATTATATCGTGACAGTTAAACCAATTACTGCAGGTATACAAATTACTTTATGTTGATCAGTTTAACAACAGATTTTTTTATACCTATATTGCATGTAGAATTTCTTTCTAATAGAAAAAAAAAACATGTTAGAAGATAGCGCTTTCTTTTGATGCAATATTAGTCATTGGTTAGATATTTGTTTTAGATA
>DWQT01000191.1:0-27087 GCA_018244895.1 Myscelus amystis hages | reverse complement strand
TTTACTAATGGGTTTGAAGTGGGTGCTCGTATTCATTTAAGTGATTACAATATAATTATTTGTTTAAGGGTTAGCACCGACTTCAAACCTACAGACACTGTCTTCTACGGTTGGTTGGTGGACTTCAAACCTATTAGTAAATAGCACATATAAATAATAGGTAGTATATAATTAATATGAAATCTTTATTATTTCTTACTTTTTAGTGTCGAAGTCGGTTTTTAATAACGTAGTTATTTTTATCAATAGGCAGGTTTGCGCTTGGTTACCCCTAGTCTAATTAGATACAAATATTAGTTTTGAAATTCAACACTTTTAACTTAAACATATGTATGTTGTTAGACCTAATTGGATAATGTTCTCATATCTACATTAACCAGTAAATGAATATTATACGAAACGCTGTGTGCAAAATCACAAATATTTTCTGGATACAAGTCTCTATGTATTTATTCACCCTTTAAGTGAAATATAAATATTTATATACGAACCATGTATAACAATAGATCGTGTACACCTTGATGTGTTTCCTTATATCTATTTAAGAAATCACTCGGAGGTTTTCTTTTTTCATTATTATATGTAAATATCAGATATGAGACTATGAGAAACGACTTATAGATTAACACATACTTTCCGACTATTACTCGGATTATTTATATATTTATATATACATAATATCAATTTGTCACTAAACATTTATCGTGTCATTTTTGGTGTTGTTATTCTATTGCTCATATATTGAAAGAGCATTTTAAGATCAATTTTATCAACTTGGTAAGTTCAGAGTTCATAGAAGGGTTATGTTGAAAATGTGGACCCTGTCGGTAAACATGCTCGGGGCTTGTTACTCGTGTCTATGAATAAAATTTCATAGGTACAGAAGCTATTCGACCCGCTAATCAAATAATAACGGTCGAACGAACGTCTAAGTTTGTTCCAAGTATTGACGACAATCGCTGCCAAGCCAAAACAAGGGAATAAGGAAAATAATCCGTTTGAACCTGTTTAGTTTGTTTGCTGCGTAGCAACGAGATAAATAGAAACACAGAATTTTTTTGCAAGCAGTCAAGCGCAAGAAACCTAAGTGAGTAACGACCGGAAAAACAACAGACACCTCCAAAGAGTAGAGAATTATTGTGCTTTATAAATTCCTTTAGGTAAAAGAACATGTTTGTGCAAAATTGTTTTTTATACTCAATTCGTTTCTTCAAGTATCATAAATGTAATTAAACATACATATATGTTCCAAATCCAAATACTGTGATAACGAGGCCGACAATGTTCTTTATTTTCTTTCATTTAGTAATCAGAAAATATGACAATGATTCGAAACTAAAAACTCCCGAAAAAAACAATATTTTAATGTATATTTCCTATCTACCGATACTTAAAAGTATAAGCAAGGAAATAACTCAAACAATCTTCTAGAACCACACTTAGCTTTGGGATTAATGCGGATTAGGACAAACTTGCAGTCCTTCAAGCGAGTACGACGAGAAGTGAGGTGAAGTCAGTGGCAGCTGTTTTTATTAGATAGTCGTCGTTAAACCTAGCTTTCAAGCGACTACTAAACCTTCAGCAATTGAAATGGTCGGTAGAGAAATTGCTAATATTACCTCTACTATATTTGTGAATTTAAATATAGGTAGGTACCTTCTCAGAGGCACCCCCTGTTCTGTCTTTATGTGTGACAGTTTGTGTATTTACTCGTCCTTGTATATTTATATATACTGTAAACATAAGAAAGGAAGTGTTTCCATAAATTTCGCATTTTAGCAATTGTGATTTGGTGGTATCTATAAAATGTTATGATCTGTATGAATTTGTTACTTTTATTTTTTCCATCCGTTCTTTCAGGCTTATACAAGAAGGTATACTAGCATAGTTATTACTGCTTTATTGTGAGCTTAAGAGAGCAACGTAAATAAAGAACCGCCTATTAGAGTTTTATATGGCCACGGGGTTCCGTTCATAACAAAAGTAGATATTTTTACAGGCAGCGAATAAAGAAAAGCTTAATTGTTTAGTTGTCTGCAGAAGACAAATAAACAATAAAATTATAATTAATTTTTATGATTTTTCAGCAAATCTGAACATAAATTCTAATTTATTGAGGTAGGTAAACTAAAGAAAATTTTGGAAATTCTTGTTATCGGCATGTCGCGTTCAACAACTCAATGTTTATTTAAACTTAACAAACACTTAATTGTGACTAATTAAAGTAATTTATGTGGCTTTCAGATATATGTATGGTCTGACCTCTGGAACAGTAGAGAAATAGTGCACGTGTACTCTTAGAAATACAATTTTTTTGCACCATCGCATATAATATGTCTAAATTATTTAGGCTTCAAGAATTATAATGTACCTAAATGATAATACACTAAACATACAGGAATATGTTGGGAAGGGTACACATAGGTTATTGATGAAATAAATCGTTCGACGAATCGTGTACACTAGCACGACATATCTACAAGCAGCGCTCAACCATACCCTGCGCTATCTATTACATTATCACTACTACTGTTATTTTATCAGACGAAAACACAGCTTTTAGAACGAAAATAAATGTTATCTATTTTGAATAATTGCAGTGTGTTTTATTTTATTAGTTATTACGTAAATTTGTAACCTCCTGAACATTACATAATTACAGCACATTTTTATGTTTAATATTATACTATAACTGTTTTGCCAATTTCTTTAAAGTAAACCAAGTGGCGACTATAAAAATAAAGATATAACGTTAGTTTTCATGTGTGGGTGCCTACATTAATGATCTTACAGAAGTATGTAGTAGGTCTATCCATACCTTCCGTTTTACGGTGTACACATTTTATAATATTGATCCATATTTTTAAATTCAACAATAATCACATCACAATACCATTGAATAGTTAAAATTTATTAAGATACTTTATTTATCTATTTATGCGTTATCATTTTATACCTATCCTTTTCCACTCTACTGTAACCATCCTATTTAAATCCTTTCCGAAATTAGTAACAAGTCGCTTCTCGAACGATTAATGTGAAAAATGGCGAGTCTCATGAATGCGCATATATTGTCTATAATAGCTAAGTACACAGTCTGGTATTGAGCTTTCCTTTAGTGTCTCACCCAAGAATTTTGATCATCTATGAATGTGCAGAATGTTGTGGTATATGCTAAATGTATGCAAGACGGGCCCCAAAAGGAGGTTTATGAAACTATCACCCATATACCTTACCATTACGCTCTTCATATTGCGGTTTCAGAATACCGGTATCCGTCCGACCTTTGAAAATACCCTATACCTACATATTGCATATTGTGTGACAACAATTCCTAAAGGAAAGTAATATTCTGTTCCTTGTTTTCGCGTGGTTCCAGTTCTATGTAAGATAACGATAGATAACGCAAGTATAACGATTTCAGTAAAATATTTAGATAGCTTACATACAGTACACAAAAAATCATTGCTGTACTTTTTTGTATGTTGTTATGTATATATATATATATAAATATATATTAAAAATTCTGAAACTCGAACTTAGGTATCAACAAAACTTCGTTGTTATGAAAGCTGGTAAATTTTATGTAGCAAAGCGAGATTGCAGGAACAAGGGCAATACGAGTATGTTTGTGATTGAACACGAATCGTGTCACGTAAGCAATAATAAATAGCTTAATAGGAAGAAAATAAAACCATTGCAACTACTACAATATTATTAGATTTTAGCATCAATCGCAGGAAAAATGTTTTCGTTGAAAACGTTTCGTTTTCGTGTGATAAAATAGCAGTAGTAGTGATAATGTAATAGATAGCGCAGGGTATGGTTGAGCGCTGCTTGTAGATATGTCGTGCTAGTGTACACGATTCGCCGAACTATTTATTTCATAAATATGTGTACCTTTTCTAACATATTCCTGTGTGTTCTCTATATTACCGATTTTTATTTTATTTAAAATTTTCTCTTTTTAATTGGAATTGTAAATAAAGAACACATGTTCTTTTAACAATTGAATAGGTATTTATAGGAAGATTAATTAAATATATTATAACAATTGGCGAACGTGCATTGCCAGTCAACTATTTCTTTGTTAGAGCTGTATCATTTTTGCTGCTTAAACATAACATTGAATATACGAGTAAGTAATATTATTGTAGATTTGTGTGATGCTTCGACACATATTTATGTATGTGTGTATGAGTTTGTGTATTACTTGGTTATTTTGTTAACTAACTAAAAAAAGTCGCGGAACAATTTGTCCCATCTGAATTTTTTTTCTGCAATTAGTTTTTAATAACAATACTAGCGTAGAGCGCCAGTTGCGTGTCATTTGTTTACAAAGTAGGGGACATTATTTAGAGCGGACTACTATGAACGAGTGTCAGTGACAGGTGACAAGTGACGTTATGGATGGGTACCGGAGTTCTGCTGTATCTACGCGTTGTATGTGGCGCGAATAAAACATGTGAAAAGCTCTTCAAAGGTTTACAAAAAAAAGTAAATTTTACAAAATAACGTGAAGAATGTACTTGGAAGGATTAGTGACTTTATTTTACATATTTATTTAAATCTTAAAAAGTTTATAAACCTGAACCACTGCGTGGGCCAGAATTACGTGATATTCGTCATATAAATATATTTAAATAAAATCAAAATGCTTCATTCAAGGTCGCTTCGTAATTGTCAAGATAAAATCATGCCATCTATTTATTGTGGTCATTTATGTTATGTATGTGCCGGTATCATTAACCCAATGGTTAAACAATATTAAAGAAAGGTTACAAAATATGGAAATTAGAAGTTTATCAGGTGCAACAAGGTTCTGCCTTACCTAAATATTACCGATAATTCGTGTATTAAGTCAGTAAAATGAAATTTTAGATTTCTTTGCTTCCTTTAGTAATCTATTATGTCTCTTGCGTTTTTTGTGATACCGAGTTTATCTAAGGTCCATATGAGACGACATCCTTAACTTCTTTTCTTGTTTTATAATTTTAAATAAATAATTTTAACAAAAGTTTTAGCAACTATCGCTCTAATTGATGGGCATGTAGAGCCTTTCGTGTCCCTTACATGAAATAAAAACTTTTTGACATGAAAATTTGTCACGAAAATGTTTGTTGGATGTTATTTTTATGTAAATATAATCTATTCCATATCTCCCTAGTATAAAGGTATTTACAGGTGAATTATCTTTATACAATATACATAATAGTTTGTAGTATATATAATCCAAAAACTATAAAAAGCAACTGAAAGGTAATATTATCTTTATATAAAGATAAATCTGTAATTGAAGTTAAATAAATGCCTAAAGTAATTTTCACATCACTTTAGAAACATCGGCACGCCAAAGTTTATCCAACCCAAGCTTCGAAACTAATCAAGACTACCCTTTATAAACTTAAATACGAAGACTAAAAATTACAACTCTCTCTGCTTCCATAGATACACATTTCCACAAACGTTAGGTTTAAAATAAAGTTTTTCAATAAAAAATGTAATTGGAGGAGCGGTCTTGCGGCTTCTGAAGTCGGAAGTTCAACTTTAATCACAACTCAAACTAATTTACGTTTGCGCTTAGAAAGTTGTTTGTTTTTCTATAGATGGTGATATTATTTTCTATATAAAACTTTCGCGATTTATGGTGTTTCGTACGATGTCATATTGCTTGGTAAATATTAGGTGCACTTAAAAAATCTTTATGGGTGGCTTTTTAAATAGGACTGGCCGCGATTTTTTCCTATTTTGTTCTTAAAGAGCTTTTAAGGCTTTTAACCAAGTTTGACGGTAGTTAGTTAACGCTAACAATCGAGATCGGATGTTCAATGTGCCGTTCGTAGCACGAAAATTTTCGTGGCAATTAGCAATTAGCGATCACCCATCCAAGTGCCGAACGCGTTCACCCGTCCGCCCGCAGAGCAAATAGCGCTTCAATTTATTTGCTATCAATACAATATTGTTAAAAATAAAAGATTTAAAACACAAAAGGAGGCGTTGCTTACATGAAATGCGCTAATAATCACAAATACGAATTATAACATTAACATTGCGCGGGAATATGATACGATGACCACCATCTTTTTTTTACAATCTCAATTCCACAGATAACTAATATTTTTTTTTTATTTCTAATAATATAGTATAATCAACAGCGCCTTTATTTTCTCAATCGTGTACATTCTCCAAATATAGGAACAATGTTAAAAATTCAAAGGTCTATGAACTCCAATTCTTCCAATGGCCAGGATAGGACCAAATTGTGTTCACTATTGTATCGCAAATAACCTACTTGAAAAGAGCCATTAAAAAATAACGTTTCATTTAATATTTCATGCCGCCGCAAATATCTCTAAAAAATTGACAATTATATAACGAGAGGTTCAGCCTAATAAACCAATAAATGTAAAAATTCTCCATTGACCGAAAAACGAAATATAATTCGGCTTCTTTAGCAGGAAAAATACATCTAACCGAAACACCGACCTCACAAATATTTTCAAATAACGAGTCCCTAAAATTAAACCATAACTGAATTTGAAGGGAAAAGGTTACGATATTATTACAATACGAAATATTATAAAATTGAACACTTTGCCTTAATTGGTCGAATTGCGCTGTAATTTATAAGATATTTCGCGAATATCGTAACATGATTTTCTGACAACAAATAAACATCAATGCAAATTATCATTGTAAATCAATTGGCTCTACGGATGTAAACTATCCTATTATATTATAATACGAAATGTTCTCTGGTGACATACAGTTCAAACACATAATATTTACAATAAAATATGCCTAAACTGGCTAAATTTACCTGGCGTGACTACCGCCAAAAATTACAGCGTGCACTGGGTGTGACATTGCGCGCAGTATTTATTAACACAACCACAGTTAGTATTAAATGTGTATGCCAAATAAGTTAATATCATAGTATTTTAGACTTTAGACTGACTCTTGTGGATTTGATGTTAGAAACTTTGGCATACAGCTTTTATTTCATGAAGTTAAATGTTATATTTAACATTTTATAACGATGAGGGAATACATCGCAAGCACTTCAATCGAAGTGTTCCCTATGGCTCAAAGCCTTTCAATTCTGAGAGGAGATCCGTATTCCAATAGAAAATATTGATGATGATGCAGATATATAAGAATACATAACATTACATAGTGTTGTTCTTAGAAACACATCTACATATAACTGAATTCAGTTAGGCAACCAATGTTATTTCAGATTACCTGTTATAATGAATATTCGTCCTGTTAATTAAAATAACATTTCAAACAGTAAAACTTACAACACTCGAATGAAAAACAAAATAAAAATAACTATATTTTGTTGTTTTATTAACAGTGACGAGTAGTTATCCGTCGTTCATCAAGATTGAATCTATCCTATTACAGCTGTAGTGCACTTAGCGACGAAAGAGACGCGACAAACAGAATGAGTGCCTTCAGTTACGTTTTACTAATTTGCAATGGAAAATCAAAGTGCATAAGCTGTGTAAAATTGTTTACAGTATACGAAAAGCAGATTTTATTTTAAATTCATTTTTATGTGTTTAATGTAACTGTAAACGTAAGAAGTGGCCCTGCTTATTATTGTATGATAAACGGCTAATATTTAGATTGGTTAGTTATTGAGTACAGATAAATTATTCACTAACTCACATGGGCCAATATGTTACTAACACATTGATATTTAATTATGTTTTCTGATATGTATAACTCTTCACAAAACGTTAACCACTAATGCGTAATGGTCACCTTGCAAGTGATTTAACATGTATTGTAAATCGTGTTTGTTTCTATTTATAATGTGTACCTTTAAAGGAAAATAACAATAAATAAGTAAACCTCTATCCATTGTGGATAGAATATAGGATCTACATGAAGTTTTGATGTAAAGCTTTGTTCATGAATACATAATTACGTGTTTTATTATTTACCTGAATAACCAAGTACTCCCGCGGTGTTAAATTAAAAGATACAACGAAGTTAGTATCAGTGTACTGTGCAGATTTTCAGTGAATTATTTATACAGCGGAATGGCTCTTTATTTGGTTAAGAAGAAAAGGCTGATTGCGATTCACTCCAACGCTTGAACTTCAACTAGTTAAAAGTTTTCGGCATTTCTCAGAGATCCCTTTCAGTACACACGATTCAACGGTTTAACGATGGCGTACATATACTGCGATTTATTAATTTTAACATGTTCTGCAATGTAATACAGAAGTACTAAGCATGTGTTTCAAATTCATATCCGCAGCTTAATATCTTACCGTTACATATTTATTATATTTCTTCCTATTAAAGCTTTATTGTTCTACGTTCGGATGCGAATCTCCTCTCATAAGGATAACATTCAAAGCCGTAGTCCATCACGCCCGTCCGTACGTTGTCGTTTTGAATTTCGGTTTTTGGTTTTGTTTACAGCGGGAACTTAAAATTTAATGAGGACATCCCGCCATAGCTTCTTTTATTATACGGGCTTGAAATGGTAGCGGTAAAGATGTTGAGCTGCAAGACAAAAGTAATTGTATTCGTGCCTCCGCAAGCAAATATTAATGCTTTTAGCAGGATAGAGAAGTAGTAGAGAAGTTTTTATCGATAAATTCTTCTTTGGTTCTGATTAAATTTAACACAAGGTACTTAATTATCTCGGAAAAACAGGAATGATGGCAGCGTAAATACATATGATTGTCATTTCGGTATACTGAAACTTATGTGCTGAAAATGTAAAGTAAATTTATAAAAACGAAGAATAAATTAAACATGTGATAATTGCAATTTGAACAATTAAAATAAATGTATAGGTATTTAAATATCAAAGCGGAATATAATGAAATGAAGAATAACTTAATTCAATAAATATTTAAATTAAGTGTGGTATAAAGTATATTCAGTTATTAAATGAGGTATTACTTCGGTTTATTTCAGTAATAATAAGGCGAGAATACGTTTAATTTTCCACGTATTTAAAGAGTATTTTCGTTACATTTCTTCTACGCAAATATTTTCATAATTACAGGATAATTTATTATATTGAGCATTTTCTGTGTCCTTTTAGGAGTATAATACACGTAAGTTTACCGTGTTTGATATGTGATAAAGAATGAATAATGTGCGTAATGTACTTTTAAAGGACTTGTTATTCTAACGAGTGGTGCTTTTGGCTTTAGTGTAGATGTTAGAGTTTCTAGGGTTCTCCTTATTTCAAAATGTAATTAACAAACGTTAATTATTTTATTAAATAGGTACATATAATTGCTAAACATATTGCGTTTTAGAGGATTCCCTTTTCGTGTAGTTCCGCAGATATTTAATTGCCTCTTATAATGACGTCGTGATGAGTTCAAACAGTAATTGTTTGAAACTCATGTTCCCTGCATGTTCACAATTACAGAGTGCCCGCATGTTTCCAAACAAAACCGGGTATCTACAGTCTACACAATATAAGTTTGAACCCGTGATAAGGCAGGCATATACTGACTTCACAACACCAAATAGGGTATCAAATTTGTTATTACTGAATTCTGGGTGACTTCTCTTAGATATTTCAGATCTACCTACCCCGTTAGAGCCTGCTCCGACCTGGGTAAGAAATTAGACTTTTATCAACAATGACAATTTAAAAGTACATTGTAGTAAAGTAAATTTATTATTAATTAATTAATAATGTACTCAGTCATACTCGCGTTTGCATCTAAATTGCGTTTACGATAAGGTTTACGTCACGTCATACATGTTTAGGTCGCACATAAAGTAGAATAGCAGAATGTGGTGAGAAACTTCTATATGTGCAAGCGTGCAGTATTTGGGGACGGATTTTTCTTTATTCTAATAATGTTTTTACCACTCAAAAATATAACATAACATAACCATCACGCCGGGTCCCTAACGAAAAAATATAAATATGTTAATTTGTGCATGTCACTGCTTTCCCCAGAGTCATGCAATAATGGCTTCTGAATGAATTCACTTTTTTTTTACTTATGTGTTTTCTTCACCTCCTTTTACCTTCCACATCCTTTGTCATCTGTTAATCACAACACCAAATGCCAACTCTCTCATAGCGTACTATTGTGCGGTAACATATCGCGTTCTATTTAAGAAGCCTTACCAGTATTTCAGAACTCACTACAGAAATTATAAAGCTTCACGCAGTCGTGATCAGCACAAATGCTAATTAGCTGCTTTGCGTCGGCTTCCTCTACCGTGCATACAAATTATGCAGTGGAAGTTTTAAGCGTTTTATTTGGCTGCAACCAGCATACAAACAAGTACTGGAAATAGGCGATTTCCATACTCCTACCTATAATTACGCATTTTTTTCGTAGCTTTTGTAGTTCTAAATTAATTAAACATTCTCAAACAATATCCGTCGGTAAAGATAAAATATTGTTGCATGTCTGTGTTTAACCTCCGTGTGTAAGTTTAACAACAATGTTTCTCGTAAATAATCGAAGCATCTTATACGAGTATTGTAAGCAGATATCACATTTCCTTCTGAAATTCTAATCCATAATTCCGACTACATTTGTAAAAGTGAAATCCGTCTCTGAGATCTCGTACAAAATCTTAACCAAATTGGATATTTCCAAAATAAAAAGTAATTGCATTAGCCATAAAAGTTATGTAAAAATGTTGAAGTTGTTGGTGATTTATTGGCGGAGCAAGAATATTGTGGGAAGTTAGCAGTAAATTTCACCAACACCTGTTCTAAACTTCATTGCTTGAGTAGGTATTTTGCTGCGAAGCTTCTGGAAATTTTATCCTCCACTTGGTTGTCCAGCCTTTGATTTTATTTATAAACCTATATCGATTTTTCGTTGTTATATTTGTCATTAAAAAAGTTATTTTGTGATGTGTTTAAAATAATATAAACATATAATATGAACAACCGTCGCAGTTACAGAGCAATTTATTATATATTATATTTTTACAAATAATAAAAATGGCAAACGAGTCTCATAGTGATAGTTACAATATGTTTGTACGCGAAGAAAGTAGCACACTAACAGACAGCAATCACAATTGTGTTCAAGTGTACGTCGTTAACCTACAATGACACCGAGGGTTTTACCTACAATTAAGCCTACCTTTAACCGGTACCGGTATACGTATAAATTCTCATATGTATATGTGTCTACTCAGATATCACTTATTTGTCAAACAATATTAAGCTTATCTTTATGGATGAAGAGCTCTCAGCCCTAAATATCGTTTTCGGTCACACTTAAGAGCGACATTGCCATCCGCCTACCCTATTAAAGTTAGCTTTAGCTGAGATTTTCTTTCCCCTTCCCATTTCCTTTCATAACGCGTGCTGATCCCCGATTTTTCTTTAGCAACCAAATATTAAATGTCTACTTATAAAATTGCCTAAATATAATTTACGCTATTTTATCACATCGTAATATACCTACTGGTCTTTTTATTATCGACTTTCAAAATTGCATCACGGCACTAAGCCTTAGGTTAACACGTCGTACGTCATTAGCAATTAAACAGGTAATATTAAAACACAAAGTAGACATTAAAATACAATATCATCTGACATAGTATAAACTTTTGATAATCCAATGAAGAAGGTAATGTATGTAGGTACTCGTAATAGGTACATTCTAATATTTTGTGCGGAGCGATTTAATGGTAATTTTATAAGACTCGCTTTTAAATAGTTACCCAACCATTATTTTTCATTTAATGTTTCATTTTGAGTTAATGTACTATATACCTAAGTTTTTCTTACAAACATCAAGACAGTTTTATGTGGATATTAATTTAGATTATGATGGATTACTGTTAATAATAATTGTAATAAATTTTATTTAACTACCGCTAACGACTACGTAATATTTCAAATAAATGATAATTATCTTACGTGTTATTTCATGATATAAAAATCTCCTCAGTTTTTCATGCGATCCCCTTTGTTGTTATTTGCCGCTAGCCAGGACAGCGGTACATCAGATTCTATTCCGATGAATCGCTTGAAAAACCATCTAGAATCTATGTAATATTACGTGAAAAGAAGCCTTTAATTCCATTTTATAGCTGTTTTGTTTAGCTTGCCATGTTTTCTTTTACACATTGCACGAGCTGAGGGCTGTAAGATTTGGCGAAATTAAAGGCTAGATAGAGAAGTTCAAAAACTATCATTTATTGTGTTAAATTGTAGAAAATTAAACCATAGTTAAGTATTAATATACAAAAAAATTTAATGACTTAATTACACATTCATTGATTACGTATACAATGGCAATGACAATGACAAAGTCCAAGGTAATATTAAAAGGTGTGTTACTGCTTATTATATACAGTTTAGCCAAATTTTAAAATGTATTGAATTATGGGAGAATTTTGACCATGGCGAATATTCTCGGGGTTTTTATTATGCTGTAACACGCTCTTAAAGAGCCCGGCAGATTGGAATTTCTACCACATTCAACCGGTCACTATCAAATTTAGTACCTAAGTACATAAATAATTTTGAGTGCGAAGAAAATTTGGTTACAGATTCATTTATAGTTTCATAATTGTACAGATATAAACTAATATAGAAAAAATATCTGCAAAGCATTTTTTTTTTCTTGTCGATTTGTTTAGACAGCAAAGACTGGACGTTACTATTTACATACGAGTAGAACCGGTTCATGAGCTTGAGCTATTTTCATCAATCCTCAGACAAGTTAAACAAAGGATTGAAACGATACTGATATTATTTAATTTTTTGCGCAACAGTCATTAACAGCACACAACAATTGGCATACTAATAAAGTAAGAACCATCCGCAAAAATTTAAAGCAAAACTTTGCATAACAATTATTCCGTAAGTATTATAAATAGATTCACGCTTGTACACTTTGGGCACTAAGCAGTTGTCGGTTGTTGTGAAACACAGATATTTTAGTCGCTAAGATTTAAATATGGATTTTCAAAACAAAGTAGTGATAGTTACAGGTGCAAGTTCGGGAATCGGTGCATCTGTTGCACTGGAATTTTCAAAACATAAAGCCGACGTAGTAATTGTGGGCAGGAATGAAAATAAGCTGACAGAAGTGAAGAAAAAGTGCGCTGATAGTGGTAATACTCCATTAATGATACTCGCCGATGTCACCAAGGATCCTGATATCCGCAAAATTGTCGATGATACTATGAATCGTTATGGAAAAATAGACGTTGTCGTCAATAACGCGGGGCAAATCGTCTTTGAGAGTATTTTGTCCACTACAGCGATTGAAACGTTCGATAGTTTGATGGCACTTAATTTGCGAGCAGCTGTTTGTCTCTCTCATTACTCTCTACCACATCTGATTGTAACCAAGGGCAACATCATCAACATATCCAGCATAGGTTCGGTTGCAATTTGTTCGCCAGTGAACTTTTCATATTGCACGTCAAAGGCTGGCTTGGACCATTTTACACGAAGTATCGCCCTGGAATTGGCATCGAAAGGCGTTCGCGTTAATTCTGTGAATCCGGGACCCGTTAGCACTGACTTTGTAGAAACACTTACAAGCGATAAAGGAGAACAGAAGAGCATATTAGATAACATGGCGAAGGCGACAGCTCTAGAAAAATTGGCTGAAAGTAACGAAATAGCAGATATGGTTCTATATTTGGCTAGCGACAAAGCTAAAAGCATTACAGGGAGTTCCTTCGTAATCGATAACGGATTATTATTAAAAGGTACATTAATTAATTAAATGCAGCAAATTGCTATATCGACGAGTTGAATTGAAGTAAAAACTTGACAATATTTTTTTAAGTACTCTTTAATGTAGCCAACATATCCAAATATTTACCTATTAAGTAATTTGGCATTAAATAGGTATTGAAAATTTTGTATAATTTTCATTACATGCAGGCCTCAACTGTGGTTTATAACAAACGTTAACATAAATCAGTCTAAGAAGAGTCAATTGTTATCATTAGATGGGAGTGGAGTATAAATGAATAAAGTGAAGTATATTATATGAGGAAGTAGTTTTTTTCTCAAATCATAGTTATGTCTAAATAAAACTTGCTTTGCATTGTACTGTGTTATACAAGTGTAGCTTACATTACTACGAATAAGTAGTGTATTATTATCTCGGAAGGTCATCAAAAAACTATTGTAATAAAAAATTTAGAAAAACCGTACAAGTACTCAGACGAATATAAGAAAGCGCTGCTTTGTAATTAAATGATCCATAGCACTTTAGGTATCACCGCCGATGTGTCCATGAGAGCTATTTAACATTGGTCTATCAGTATTCAGAGGAAATACAGCTCAAAGATAGGTAGAGTGGTAATAAAAGTGAACACCTCGGTAGACAAAATATGATCAACTATCGTGAAATGTGCTACCAGTTGATCAACCAAAGAAACCTTTCTAATTATAATTTATATAGCACCGATAAGAGATACATAAAAAATCTTCTAAAAACAGTAAGTAATGCGCTGCGCTTTTGACACCTTATGTATGTTATTATTATTATGATTATGATTAAAATTAAACACACTTTACTGATGTGTGCCAGTGCTACCTTTGAGTCTAAGCAGAATCTAGGCCAGTGGCGTTTATAGCACGAATTATGAATGGCTAAATTAAAATTCACACAACTACCTCAAGATGAATACGAGTTTAAATGAAAACTTTTGAAACGGTTTCTTTATTTTCGTGAATTCAGGGGATTTAAAGAGGAGAGAGACATGAAGTTACATATTTTATAACCGTATAAAATATTATGAAGTTATCCTTTAAACGTCAATGTGTGATTTTTCATATATAAGCAAACGTTATTGGCCTCTGATTTTACAAAAAAAAAAATGGGTCTGGCTGTGTTATGGACAGGGCCGTTTGTTGTACAAGAATAACGTCTAGCTGCAGATGTACTGGCACCGTCGTTGATTCAGTCGGTCGCATTCCTTATTTTCCGTTGCCGGCACTGCTTGACTCGATCATATGGTGTATTATTGGTACCATTCGATTGCTGTTGAGATACCCTTTCCAACCGTATACGATTCTAGTATTTTTATTTGGTATTCCGACGCGTATAGGCCGACATTGTATATTTGTTTTTAATTTTTTATTTTATTTTAATACATATTATGTTCACAGGCACAGTTTGTTACTAATATTATACATATAATCGATAGATTTTGTTAAGAGCTGACGATTAAAACTTAAATCAACATCGTAGCTTCACCGAATCGAAAGTTATACTAAATGGAAATCTCGATACGCATCAAAATGGCATTCAAAATGGTGGGGCTGTCACCTCCCCCTCGCGCGTCCTGTCACAGTCCTTACCTATCGTAATGAGTTCTTTGTTTCTTTAGCTATCCAGTGGTATAATTAAATTTTGGATGGGGCTGATAGATATCTAGCTACAACACGAAACTCTATGCCACGATTTTGTTATCATTCGTTTTTTTGGATTGCCTCCCTATGGAAGCAATTTTTAAGACGTTATTTACGTCAAAAATGTATGTGTTAATTTATTATGCATATGTATATATATAAATTAATACATATATCTTATATATATATATATATATATATATATATATATGTAGACATTAAGTTATAAGCTGGAGTGAGACATAGACGGCTTTTAATTCTCCAAAAATAAAAATCCTGAAGAATTCAAACAATAGAAACTAAGCTGTAGACCGAACACGAACCTTACTAGAGTTTCTAATGTATCAAGACTTCAAAATGCAAGTGACAGAATTGACAGTGTCAGAATCAATTAGATGGGTTTCATGTTCGCACATTTTATACAAAAAGCGGGAATAACATTTACATTCGCAATTTAGTCGATAGAAAATCGGAAAATTAGTTCCATTTACGCACGATGGGGGCGCTGTGCAATTATCATAAAAAAAATTCTATTTGTCGTACGAATACTTCGTCGAATTATCGTACGAATACTTACTTTAGGTCGATAGAAGTTCGTGTTAAGGCCACTGAACATATTTCGTTAATATCTAATATGAAAATGTCGGAATCACTGAGGAAAAGAATATTTAGAAAGAATACTTTTGTTAATCAATCTGCAAGCAAATTAAGTTAACCATGTTCTGTGTCGAAGTGTCGAAGTCAGTGGGTAACAAACAGTAATTAAAATTGAAAAGGTCATTAAATTCACATAAATGCATCATTCACACAAACATTTCAAATTAAAACCTTCAATGATAATTATTTCATACTATAAAAGATTTACGCTTATTACGCTTTAGACAGTATACCTTTGTAGCTGGTTAAACATACACGCAATAATCGTTAAGATTTAAATATGGATTTTCAAAACAAAGTAGTGATAGTTACAGGTGCTAGTTCCGGAATCGGTGCATCTATTGCACTAGAATTTTCAAAATATCGAGCCGATGTAGTCATTGTAGGCAGGAATGAAAATAAGCTGTCAGAAGTGATGAAAAAGTGCGCTGATAGTGGTAATACTCCATTAATGATACTCGCCGATGTCACCAAGGATGCTGATATCCGCAAAATTGTCAATGATACTTTGAACCGTTACGGAAAAATTGATATTGTTGTCAACAATGCAGGGCGACTCGTCTTTGAGAGTATTTTGTCCACTACAGCGATTGAAACGTTCGATAGTTTGATGGCACTTAATTTGCGAGCAGCTGTTTGTCTCTCTCATTACTCTCTACCGCATCTGATTGTAACCAAGGGCAACATCATCAACATATCCAGCGCGGCTTCCGTTGCACTTCTGTCGCCGCTGAGCTTTTCATATTGTGCCTCTAAATCGGGCTTAGACCACTTTACACGAAATATCGCCTTGGAGTTGGCATCAAAGGGTGTTCGCGTTAATTCTGTGAATCCGGGTGCTGTTAAAACTGCCCTTATAGACGCATTTACCATCAATGAAGAAGAAATTAAAAAACAATGGCTTCGTGCATCCGAGGCGTCAGCTCTAGGGAAATTGGCTGAAAGTAACGAAATAGCAGATTTAGTTTTATATTTGGCTAGCGATAAAGCCAAAAGTATTACAGGCAGTTCTTTTATGATCGATAACGGTATGATGTTAAAAAGTATGTTTGGTGAAATGTTGATGTAAATTAAATGTTTCACGTACCCCAATATATCCCATGAGTTGAAATTAGCTAGATTAAATGGAGTTAATATTGAAACATCGTCCTTGTTTTTTTCATGTACCATGTAATGTTTAATACATTTTTCATTATGGCTACTTAAAAATTTAAGCCATACATCATTAAAATATATTCGTTGTTTTTATTTACTATCTAATATAATAAAAAAAATCATTATTTTGTTTAAAATTATTTTTTGCTTAAATTTGCATAGCCATATAATACGTCACGTTAGTTTATTTGTGAAATACTAAACAAATTTATAAATAATAGCTTCTCTTACATTTCTTTTCAAAGAATCTTTGGTGTGGAAGCCGTTAAAGGCAAAATGAGCAATAATAAATATTACTAATTCAGATTTTTATATGGCATATTCATATTACGAAATAAAAGAGTATTTCTTTCTAATTTTGTTCCTTATTCACAACTTGAATACTCAACTGATTTCAGATAAATTTGATAAAAGGTATACCTTCGTCCCAGAAATAAAGAAAACGATACTTTTTATTACTACAAAGTGTTGTAATAATTAAGTCGACGATATGTAGCTATAACCTGGATAAATATAAGGGTATTTTACCGGATTTCTGGCAAACGATGTTGTTTCACAAAGCACTGCTAATTTTGAGAGAAATATCGGCGACTCTAGTTTATCCAATGATTTCATTATTGCAGATTCTGTAGTGTAGCTTAATACCGAGCGTAGCACGCTTCATAGCTCGTTGACCGACTCTGAGTTTGTGGCTAAAGCTCACAGAAAAGGACGACGTCTCGGCTTCGTATGACTGCTAATGTACATTGTTTAAAGATTATGAATATAATTGAATACAATGTACACTGTAATTGTTCAACCGCTGCTCAACCAAGTTGCTTTCTTGGAATGACGTCTCTCATCAATTGTAAATAAAAAAGTTTTCGTCTATAAATTTAACAGCAATGCCATCATTAACGATAGTAATTGGTAACGTCACAAGCATTGCTTACAAAACATTCTGTGATCACATGGCAGATGTTAAATGGTGAATAAATTGCCGATTGAGTTCAAAAAATATTTAATAGTGTAATATAAAAGCTTTTTTAGATTATTATTAATATATTACGGTATAGTATTATAAGTACATTAAATATAACAACTTTAAAATTTTAAAAATCGTTAATGGGTACCTGAATTTGACCAAATAAATTATTCTACTGTATAGATTTTCATATACCATTCGTATATTTTAATTATTCTAAATTTTAACAGACACATTTTCTTTTTCCAGTAAAGTTGCGGAGCGCGTGTAATTTCATTATACGTTCAGTATAAGTTTTCTATTACTCTGAAAGAGCTTTCAACCGCAAATGATGTTTGGGTCTTCCAAAAGATTTCAACTTTTTAGGAAATATCTGTATTCAAAAAAGTCACTTAAAAATGTTCAGTAGAACAAAGAATGACAATGTTAGCGATGTTTACAATATTACTGATACCACATTAAATGTAGCCATGCAATAAGAAACAATACCAAAATAAATAGAGTTTCATGTACATATTATATAAAACTTTAAAACTTGTTAGACAAACGTCATATAATTTAATTTATCAAGGATATAATAACACTTTTACTTGAAATGAAGTAACAACAGCAGTCCTTTTGTGAGATAAGTTTTAAATGAAGGCCCCAGTGCCGACGTATGTAAACGACGTAAACTTCGTCCGTCTAGAAGTTTCCTCAAATGTACAAGTTACTGACCAACGCTGTTTCTCAAGATACGAGTATATGAAGATACGAAGAAAATTTACTCGTAAAATAAACACGGCACACCACGAGTCTAAAGGAGAAATAATAAATGTAATCAAACATGATTAACATAATTTTAACTTAGTGATTTTTTTTTTATTACCTAAACCTAGCAAACAGGCAGACGGGCTACCTGATGGTAAGTGGTCACCGTCGCCTATGGACGCGTGCAACACCAGAGGAGTTTCCCGTGCGTTGCCGGCTTTTTCAGGAGAGCTCTTTTCACGCCTTTCTTGAAGAGCCCCATGTCATAGCGCTCCGGGAAAGCCTCAAATGGAAGTTCATTAAGTACACGCACGCGGTAGGAACGTGCGTTTAAACCGGGCTGTGGAGGACCGCCACAGGTCCAGTTGATGTGGATGGAACCTCAATCTTCAGCGAGTGGTGCGATGGTGGAAGGGCGACACGGGCGGGATTAACCTAGTTTTAATTTCTGACATGACTCTCATTAAGTGTATGTATGTACCTTATAATGAATAAAACAATTTGAATTTGAATTTGGAACACATCTTAGCTTAAACTTCATGACCTAAAACTTTGCTCACGCATAGTTTTTATTATATTTTCACACATTTATGCAACATATTGTTTTACCATTATAATGAGAAACTAATTCTAACATTCTGAACGTTACCTTATTTTTCCATGCATTAATATTGTTTTTGTTTCCGTAATTTATAATGAGTAATTAATTAAGTTTTAATTACATATTTAATTAAGGTGATAAATGACGTTCAGAAATTTTAACATTAATTAGAATTAAATGTTAAAATCATTGATTTAGGTTTTATACATTATTTAATGAGTTTTATATTTACAAACTCTTTCGAATATCAACTTCTGTCGAGAAAATACTCATATTTGTTTTCAAAAGATTCAAAATGTTATTATATGAGAGTGATTGGTTTTATTCAAAGAGACAAAAAAAAACAAAGCTATATTCTCGTATTTATAATCTAATATCCGTATCAAAAAGCTATGTACGTATCAAATAGTATATCATATAATATTTTCCAATAACTTCGCACACGGCCGGCACACGGCAAATTAGTATAGAGTCAATGAAATTGAATTTAAATCAAACAGTTGAAACTCGCACAACATTTACTATTGCCTATTGCTGTTAATGTTTCTTAACTGTTGGTGGCATAGTACCCGGAAGTAACGCATTACTACTGTCATTATCTCCGAAGTAAAAGGCCGCAGCACCAAATAATAACATTTTTTATGTGATAAGAGTAGCCTGTGATCGCTACTGCCAATGGACATGTCTAACAGAACTGTCGGAATGGAGCAATTAATCTGCGTTAGTACAGTTAGTAATGAGTGTCAATAAAAATATGAGATGGTAAGTGATTGGTAACTAAGACTGCTGATATAGGCCGTTAATAGTATTAGACTGGTTACTATGTGGCAGTATCAATGCAGTTATTATTGCTTATATGAGCTATAGTTACATTGTTACATGTCAGCATAAGTGTCTTAGCGAGGAGACGACTTACGTATAAATAAACCACTTTCCAGCAATCAGCAGCCACAATATTCAAGCGCTTGACAAAAACATCTTTACGTTTTTAATCTCGCTGCAAACGCCTACGGCTTCTCGTCGTTTAAATTAAAGTTGGAATTGCATCCAGAAACGATTCTCGTGAATTGCAGACTGACAAAGAGCTCAAATTTGCAAACCTAGATACGATTATGGGGAAAAGAAATAATAAAAAGTAAGATGATTAAACGTTAAAAGTAGATTTCGCTTGAGGCTTCGTATTAACGACCGAAAGGAGTATAATACTATTGTAATTTAATCAAATTTTACGTACTCGTATGACAGGCATTTAAGTTTCTTTATAAACATTGATAATTAAGCATTTAAAGACATACGCAAGAATGTACACGTGAAACTACTGGTATGAAGAGCGTAGTTTATGGGAGCGAATAGTTTTAGTTTCATTATAAGTGTGGTAAATTGAAATTAATGATTTTAATACATATCGATTGAAACAAACTTTCTTAGATATTATCATAAACATGTTCGACGTTGTCTTAATTAAGATCGAAAGTTTCGACATGAAAAAGTGACATGAACAATGAGAGTACCTATGTGAAAACTCGTATCGTTATGTTTTTCTTATTAAACTGCGCTAAATATGCACATAATGCATATCACTGCGATGTAATATCGAACATCGACGTTTGATTTATTCAAACCTCTGTTTGATGGTGTCTGGCGTTATTGTGGGACAGATTAGACCGTTCTAGTGATTCCGCGTGTTGGGAAGCGATGACGCAGCCTGCGATATAGCCTCGCTTAACGAGTATTTATTTGCTATTACTTTGAAAAGTGTCAAGTTGTATTTTTCCATTCCTTGGCAGTTTTAACCGACCACGTGGAATAATGTCGCTTTATCATTTCCAGAGGTATATCTAATTGCTTGCCATTGCAGTCTACCATGCCGCTAGACTGTGGAAAAGAAATTTGCATTATCTGTTAAACATATAAAAAATATTTCAAATAATATCCACTGGAAGTCCTTTTAGATTTTCCGTTCGTAGTTTCACAAAAGCCATCCGTTTAAATCGTGGCCTAGATTTGACATGCAACTAAACTGAAGCGGAAAACGTGCCCCAAACATGTTCGGAAATGTTGAGCGTAATAGCGTTCGAACTCTTTGCATCTCAATTCAGTTGGATGAAGGTGTTTTACTAGTCCTTATAGTTTTACATAAGTTGTTCCTGATTGTTATTGTATACAGATCAATGTATTGACCTACAGGTTACAAGTTGTAGTCGTCTTAAGAAGAACAAAATACTAAATTGGACCAATTTTGTTGATTCAACTTCCGTTTGTATTCGTTTTTATTTGCACGTGTCATTTCACTTATTGCGGCTGCGAAATAAAACAAAATTGTGGCAAATTTTGAAAGTCAGATTAGGTGGCGTATTTTTTACCTATTGTTCGTCGCTGCCAACAATAGGGGAAAACATTTGGCATCCGTATATGCATTATTGTCTTTTAGTTAAAGCGAGTATCGCTATTTTTACACGAAAAACTCTAGAACAAAATTTGTACACAACATTTTATTTGCCTACTGTTATCAAGCGGATTTCATTTTACGCATAAATGTTTGTTCAGCTCTGTGAAACTAGTTAGAAGCGTATGAAAATGTGTTTTCGACATTGTAAGATATTTTTGATATATCTTACAATCTATTAGACCATTAGTAAGTAGATAGTCATCGATCACAATGGTTTAAGCGACTAAGTAAACGTTTTACAAAGGAATCAAACAAAGCAAGCTCACTATCTATCTATGTCTAAGTATTCAAGTTTGTTCTCCGCAGAACCAGCAAATTCAATGTTTTTTAGGCGGAAATGATTCGAATTCTCCTGGTTGAGTACAAATCTAGCGCTTCGAGTGAGGATTTGACAATCAGTAAAACTTAACAGTATAATTATCGCTTTTGATGTACTGTCTTTCCGTTCAATACGTTGTTTTTCAATGCAATGTTCATATTAGTAATTGTTTGTCAAATTTGAATTCGGTTACTTTTAGCTTTTCGCTTTATTCTTCCCCCTGCCTCTTGCATCCGTAGGTACTGATTTATCTCTTATAAGTATTTTTACAATCAATCAGCTACAATGCAACTCCTACCAATATTCACCTGTCCTAAGTCGCAAGCTGAACCGTCAACGCTCATGCATAATTCAATTCATTATTATGTAAATGCCTCTGTATCTCGCGCGGTTTTAAAAAGCAATTTTATTTCTCTTTTAAGTAGCTGTTTTATACATATGTATAGACGTATGCTTGTTTTACGCAGTTGCTTCGCAGCCAGTTTTATAAACTTTTCTCATTGATTTCGATTCAGTTTTCCAAGAAAAGTTATTAGATTTGATCAATTGGTATATTTACGAGTGTATCAATGAGTGGGATTGGCATTAAAACTTTTATTGCTAACCTCAAATAGTTTATGAATTCCGTTGCCGGCCAAAGTTATTTTATCATTAAGTATTGACCCAGCGTCTGGCCACGGTTTCATTTGTTAGAAGAGAAGATAACGTCAATCATACTGAGCAAAGCTATTCCATACTAGAAAACAATATATTTGTATAATTGTAGTTTTATTCATCGCCTAATAATTAACACCTTATAGTGTCTATGGCAAAAATAATTGAGTGACAGCATTTATAATGATAATATCTTAAAGCTGTTACAGGCTGAGTGCAGCTTATAACGCAACTTGTTTCTGCAACACGCTGTTAGACGCACGCACGCCGTTACTTGTATTTACATAGTTGATTTATTGTGTGATCTATATGTAGACGGCTTAATGCATTGCGTCCCGAGTTTCACTGCGGTGACGCCATTTGGAAATTGCATTTGCTAATGAACGTCACAGTTGCAAGACGTGGTGCATTTGTGATTCTACGAAATCGAGGAATTGTCGGACTCTTTCAAATTAGTAAGAGTAAACTCATTTTCACATTTCTAAATAACGAGCGGAATTAGTTTTGGAGCTTTATAAATTAAAGAGTCCGTAATGTTAATTTACTACGAAAAATGGTCGTTGTTTGCTTTCTTAACATTACGTCTTCTATTTAATTAGACTATAACAAAGTAACGGTAATAAAATAAAGTAACTAATTAATCAACTTTACAGGAATTCCATGCATTTCATACCAAATCATATGCTACACTAGACATACATATATACATAAATAAAATAAAAATCCCTAACTCTGCAACGTGTTATACAAAGGACAGCATCCAGCTATGATCATTTTATCACTTTTAAGGCGGTGGTAATATTATGTAGGTACTCCTATGATTCGTTCATTCGGCGAGTTGACTAGTAAAACAGTGACGAACCGAAACACTGGCATTTATGTACAGTGTATCTACTTCCACATTTTTATCAGTACCCAAATACATGGTGAGCTAATAAGTTGAAATATCAGTTTGCGGCGTGCAACGTCCTTGATTAGTGGTTCATGAATTGGTACCGTCAGGTCATGGACGAACGAATACAATGCATTGCAATGTAAATAATAAAGTCTCATTGTCATAATTTAGTATGGCTACACGGACATTATTAAGACAGAGTTGTAACGTAATTGTCGGCAATAGAAACTTAAATGGACTACCTACTTTATACCGCCAGGGTATAAAGTAGGTAGTCCTCCACAACATTTTTTATATTATAAACATAAAGAACAGATGAGCAGGAAATGTTTAACTTTAAGGACCTCATACGTGGTTGATTTTAAAAAGAATGATTAAATAATTAGGTATATCAATCCTATCGTAATGCCTTTCGTTTAGAAAGTGTAGATCTTATTTTATAACGCCAGTAAGGGAACATAACAGTATCCTAAACAGTATCTCAGCTTTTGCATGCTATTAACAAAATGCCGGATCCATACAATATTACACATATTAAAACCTTGATTCTATGCAAATCAACAAGCTATTCCAGGAACGGCGAAATACAATCTAAATCTTAATCTAAACTAACTAAATCCTTTAATCCGAGCACAAAGCCGAATGCACTCTGGCGTCATCCATTCACTTTGATTATTGAAGTACCCACGTAGAGTAATAGCTGGCGATAATTCTCTGCGGGGAGCCGCGCAGTCGTAATAAATACCACGGAATCATAAACATCAATGAAACGCATGCAGCTAACCCAAGTATACTTCTTGTCCAAATCAATGCATCAGAGATCGTAATGAATAAAAGGCTTATTATAATTATCGTATTAATATATTTTCTTTATGTATTTTATTTTATTTGTATTATATATAATATCATTATTACATAATCGATTTATGCTGTTTTCTTATTCATGCAATATCGACAATTTTCGTTTCCACTCTCGAGGTTACAAGCGAAAGTTTTATATCTGCATATAAATATAAAAATGGATATGAGATATAGTACATACGAGTAGGAGGGTAGTAAAGTATGAAAAACTTCCAACCCTCCACCTAAATGCATGGAGAGTATTGCCGTCTAAAAGAAAAATGATTGAACCCTTATCAAGAATCTCAAAAATATCGCCATGAAACCTCTATTTTGTATGGAACAACATAGTTTATGTTCTCATTTTATACTGGAGTTTTTTACCGTTCAAAGGCAAACATTTCCGAAGCGTGAATTTGTTTTGTGTTAGTTCAACTAAAGACAAAACAGATTTATTTTTAATTTGGAAACCTATTTATTTTAACAAAACATTAAAAAAAATACTTCCCGTATTGTTCTGTTTACTGTCGACAAATTTTGTCGATGTTGAATTTTGGCTTAGACAGGAGTGTTTTAGCATTTTTTGTCTTTTACATATAGATAGGTAGCTTATAAATGAGAAAATGAAGCTTTTTGAAAAAAAAAATTTGATATCTATGTAGCTTCAAATTCATAACGCATATTGCACAAAAGTTCCAATGTTATATAAACATTATATACGTACATAATTAATGCAATAGATATAAGTATGTATAAAATAAAATTTCATATAAAAAAAATCAATAGTCGTAGATATATGTGCAGTTTATTTTCCGTTACAAAGTGTTATATAACACTAAACTGTTTTTAGATCGAAACTTTTCCACTACACAAGAAAATACTCCGAGCTTACGCTTTCGATGGAATAGGTTTTGGGGACGATGGCAATTGGAGCGCGTTCATGTCTCAACTTTTGGGTCGCGGACGACGGTGAGAAATTCTAATTTCGGCCTGCAAGAAACAGTCACGTTAAATATCCCAATCCATCCGTCTTTATTGCAGTTGGAAATTTTACTTCTAAAACGATTGCTACAATTCTAAGTTTATCTTTTTCTTTAAAGCTGTAAACGGTACGTTATATGCAACGGTGTGCAATAGAAAGGATTTTTTACAAGCTTGGACCCTGACTAAGAAACTCGAACTCACAACCGTGTTGGGCCTTGCCAATTAGATCACAAATATATGTAAGTTATGCAACAAATATGTATTTTAATCTTTGGTGTTCTATATGTATTGTTGTATTTTACGAAGGAGGTTTGAACTATGTATATTAAACCATACTAATCTAACAAGGATAGTATAACTGAGTTTTAAAAGCCCTAGATTAGCGCAGTAATGTAAAAATTTACAACCGTCAAAAGCTACTAACTCCGTGCTTATTTATTTTAGACGATAATAAAAATAAAAAATATTCTTTATTCCGATATTTTTCGATTTATTCGCTGATGGTTGTGAGGACTGCAACGTTGTATGCTACATACTTGAACGCAAGTCATTTGTATATTTGTTTACAGACATGTAGCTCAATCGTAGACATTTCTACGTTCATGCAGCTACGAAGAGCTTTATGTTATGTCATATTTGCTACGAATGCACCGCGTAGCCGTTTTTCTGTGAGTGTTTCCACGGGCAATGTTATGCAAGTTGCACCCAAGCTAAAGCGCCCGTAGCACTACACTTTAATTTATCAGATCGTATACGTGAATGGCATTTGAAATACCACGACATGAAAATAGGTTATTATATTATTAATCGTATTATACAGTAGTTGAAAGAATTCGTTGGGACTTTTATTATCTAAATGTACACCCTCGTGCAGTATACAACTCGTAAAATTTCAACAAATATAGACGTTTATGAAACTTTCGAATATTCAATAAATATTCGATTTCAATACGACTACTTTGAAAAACATATATTAGTTTAATGGTACAATTAACATTCACAGATGTGTTCGGCCAATAGGCAAATTTGTTAAAGGGCAATAGCCTCTGTTATGAATTCACTGGTCCGTGAGAATGTGCGTAAATACTGTACACAATTACTCAACAACTTAATATAATAGCTACACCTGAATATCACGTCGAGCCCGAATTTATCAGACGTACGAGTATTAAACACAATTTGCAATGTTTTCTCTCTGATAGCAAACTATCGCGAAGTTATACCTTGGGTAACCGTAGCTTTCCGCAAAGTAAAGTTAACTGATTAATTTAATAGCATTTTTTTAATTAATAGTGAGACTTATATGGCTGCTACTGCCTTTTTTTTATAACATGGAAGTAGAAGACGAGCATGCCGTCCACCTGATGGTAAGTGGCTACTGCCACCCATGGACATTTGTAATCGACCTCAGATAAGATTAGATTCCTATCTCAGGCCGACCACAGATGCGCCTCTACTCCT
>DWQT01000190.1:0-27113 GCA_018244895.1 Myscelus amystis hages | reverse complement strand
AAAGATATATATATAAATATGCTCCTTACTGTCACTCTCTTGAGATAAAAAACCCTAGCCCAATCCTACACTAATCATAATTCAATTATCAATCTCCACTGCATCGTTCTTACAACAAAACGTGACAAAATGTATAGTATTGTCACGAATCTTAATCATGTCATATCAAATCACAGAAAATGTAAGTTTAATTAATATATTTCATTTATAAATGAAAATCTCTTTATGCGGCCAGTAAGAAACTAAAATGCATATGTTAACAAAATTCGAATCATCATACATCGGAATGAACAAACATCTCGAATTTCTAAATCCGAATCTTCGAATTTTCTCGAATCAATTAATTAATTAAATCATGCTAAGGAAAACAGCATATTTTGTTACATAGGAAAGCAGTATATTATTTTGATTCAATGAACTTTTAATCGATTATCTCTCGCTCTATTATGTGTGTGTAATACGAGAAGATAATGTACAACTGTCTCGGCCGATTCAAACGCTCGGAATACTATTTTTAGTTAATTACTAAGATACTAAATTTGCTTATTATTTTACATTATACCCAGTAAAATCAGCTGTCTGTCAGTAAAAGTCCCATCAAAATCTATCCAACGGTTTCGAAGATAAACCAGAAAAAACGAACAGATTAAAAACTGATTTTTTATATAATTGCCATATTATGTAGTTATAAGCATTCAGTAAAATTTGTTATCGGTGAAATGCCGCCTCATTAAGTACTTATATAATTTATATATAATTCTATTTTAATTCATGTATACCAATGAATATAATATAAATGTTTACATTTGACTGTAATGTCCGTTGAATTGCGGTTTCCGTAATTAACTAATTTAAATTCGTACAGATCGACAATCTCGTTATATATACATTACGATTATGGCGAATTATTATAACTTTGAATACCGATAAGGATAATTATATAAACATTCACGAAACAAAACTGGTACAAAACGTTGTATATTATAATCTTCTAACAATCAACTAATTCGTTACAGTAGGTTAGTCATTTTTATTTCTGTCTCACTCAAGGATTCTCAATTCAAATACTGTACTATGATCAAAATTTAATGTCACTTTATGAACTGAGAAGGAAAAAATGAGGAAACCTGCACACGTTAGAATTTTCCGTCATGTTTGTGGCGTGTAAAGACTGCTGATCAGCACTAAGCTAGCGCGGAAAATAATCAAATGAGGATGGTTTAAAAACCATAGCCTTAAACCTTGTGGTTGTGACAGAACAATAAAAGCGTGGAAATAATGTAACGAAATCAAAAATACATTTCAACTTCAACTTCAACTATGAAAACGATATTGTCAAAGTTGGGAAACAACAAATTATTTGATTTGATATAAAATTAAATTCAATAATGTAAACATTAGCTCCGGTTACCAAATATTAAACGTATATTTAAAAATAAACATATTATTGTCATAGCTAAATTTAAATGAGTCGTATGCTTAGTCTAGCAAGTAGCTAACTATTTGATATTGCCATATCAAATTATCTCTACAATAGTTCGTTTCAATTAGCATAAAGACGATACCTGTTTATCCACACCCTAATTAGATCGAGACCTGGTTTTTAGCTTTTAGATTTACTAAAAATACACACAGATCCACAAGTACCATCAGTTAGATATAAGTTAGTTTTTATTGTGTGCTATAAATCTGCTCTATTCGAAGGTTATGTTATATGTGTGTGACTCGTCAACAACATTACAATACAAAATCTAGTATGTTTATCAATTTTTCATTTTTATTTGTTATTTAGCTGTAACGACCTTTATATGAATAGAAAATTTTGGAAAACAAAACTTATATAAACAGAGAAAGGATCGAAAAGAAAATTTGTTTTTCGTTGAGCCAGTGTTGCCATTTGCAATATAAAAATAAACTAACTTCTTCGCTTCGAAATTTATATTGTTTTTATGTTGAGTAAAAACCAATGAACCTTGTACATAATTGCTCGTGGTAGAAACAAATATATTCGGATTGTACATGATTTAACTTTACATATTTTATGTTAAGTATAATTAAATAGCTTATGAAGTTTTTATGTTAATTTGCAAACCTTTTATACGCTTGGAGGATATTCCGCCACGCTGCTCCAATTACCCAAGGCTTATCAAACTCTATCAATTCACTCAAGAGAAATCAAAATTTCAAAAACTCTCATCATTTAGACGTTGAAATAAATGTGTATTTTTCAACAATTTCCAAGCAATAAAATCGCAAGCAGGTGTGACAGATAAAAAAGTCTTTTCATTAATCTTGGATTCAACCAAACCGGTGTACACTTGAAATAAAGCGGTTGATTTCACAACGCTTTTGTATCCTGGCCGTCTGTGGCAAACCCTCCGTTCGATTGTGCAAAGAATTCAGCTACACCGCTCGACAATGACTCTTATGTATATAAATATACCGTGTACATTAGCGTGTGTGGTCCAACAATGTGGTGATTCAGTTCTCCTAAACAGTCATTACGGCGCAGTCATCCGATACGGGATACGAGACTCGTCGCGCCAACAAGTCACGTGATGTTTTGCGTCTTAGGAAATTTATATTGGCCTTAAGGAGTTAAAAAAAACTACATCACTTACTTGGACAATGATTGTTTTTTTTTATAATATGGAAGTAGCAGTAAGTGGCTACTGCCGCCCATGGACATTTGTAATTGACCCCAGATAAGATCAGATTGCTATATCAGGTCGACCACAGATGCGCTGCTACCCCTGAGGACTAAGCTGTAATGCCTCGAAAAAGTATGTCTCCATTACCACACCCTTCGAAACCAGATCACAGCAACGCTTAATACTGCTGTTATAAGGCAGAAATTTCTTTATAAGCATTGATAGTCTAGTGGTTTGAAATTCAGATTGCCAGTCCAAGGCGTCTGGGTTCAAATCCTGGCGAGCACTTCGGACTTTTTACGTGCGTTTTATAATTACAATTTAAATATCAGTGGGTACAAGGTTGAAAGGAAACCTCGTGAGACGACCCACAATGGAACCCACTATCTGACCTTGCCACGGCACTATAAGGCTATTCACGGTTTATCATTCCAGGATCGAAGCTGGCGGCAGTCCAGAAGGTTGTGGTGGGCGGGTGCGCGCAAGATGCAACCGAGTGCATACTCAAACGGAACACCAACGCCACAATGAACATCGACTTCATACCATGTAAGTGTCTAATACCCGTCACTCTTTTCCTACAAACTAACGAGCAAAATTAGGGACTAAAATCAACAACTCACCTAGACTAGGCAATAAAACAATTTACAAATTGAAATACAGAAAAACATTAGTCGTCACTTTTGTCACTTGAAATCAGATAAAAAAAAGAAACAAAATCTTATACCCCTCACTGTTTTCCTAATTAACATCTCATCTACTACTAAAGCAATAAAAAAAATACAAATTGAAATACAGAAAATCCTTAATCGTGACTTCACTTAAAAACAGATAAAAAAAACATTACATACAGCTAGAAATTACATGGGAAATCTATGTTCGATTTTTGAATTCATGGACGAGAATTTTCTCAGTCCTTTGTCATCATCCAACGGTTTCTTGGTGTCTTCCTATCATCAACATCAGTATAGAAGGGATGGTCTCTTTCAACTTTGTTGGAACGAAATTCCTTATCGCGCGTTGCGAAGAAGGCTAGACGGAAAAAATTCAGACAAAAAGTTAATTAATCCAAAGGAACTTCGTTCCATCCGGGTGTCCCTTGACACCTTTCTTGTGTTTTTATTTTATTTAAATGACATTTATTCTCCTGAAATATCTGTATATTTGTGTTTACATAGGAATTGCAACTATCGATGGTGCTGTAACAAAACCCATACAATTTCCAACGCACAATGCACCTTGATTTTCCCCTAATCCAGTTAGTAACCGTGTTCACCTGGCTTTTTCTCCCAATCCTTTATTTTTTCATCTGATTTTCTGAAACAACTGACAGTGAAAGGCAAAAAGATATTCACAAATATTATGTATGCTTTTCTAGTCTATTAAATTACAGCAGAGTATAAACGCTGCAATTTTGTGCAGTGTATTATAGGCAGCTATAACAAGGAATAGTAAAAACAATTAAAAACCGGTATTTCTCCGCATTTTCGGTTTATCTATAGAACAATAAGAGATAGTCACTTTAAACTTTCGTAATGCATACACTTCTATAGCTTCTGTGATATCGAACATTAGAATTAAAAAGTTTACACAGTCCCCACATTTGGGATCGATATTTATTTCTCGTTTTTCTAAAGACCCACAATTTAGTCATCGGTTAAATTTCATTACATCAAAACTTTAAAAAAAATTCATCTGCCTTACAGCTCCAACTTGGTGGCAACTAAGGCTTCTGTCGCGAGATAGATAATTATTTTACGTGGAATCTTCAGTCTTGTGCGATATTAATTTGCCTCTCTCTACTTTGAAAATATCTTATTACGTTCTATTTAAAAATACGCACCTAATCAATTACTATTTTCTAGTACCTAAGTTCTGATAAAAGGATTTTACGAGGAATATTCGTTATAGCACGAAAGCCAATGTAAGAATTCGGTACTAATTTGATTTTTTGCTATACTACGTGCATTATTGGGTACTAATCGATTCTTTCTCAACATATCTGGCCTCGTGGTTGAGCGGTTAGAGATCCTGACTGTGAAACCGGAGGTCGTGTGTTCGATTCCCAGCCAGGACAAACATTTGTGTGATGAGCACATTTGTTTGTTCTGTGTCTGGTCGTAATAAAATATATCTATATAAGTATTATATAATATGTATATATGTAGTATATGAGGTGTCTGGTTACCATAGCACAGGCAATAAATGACCCAAATTTGGAATCAGACAGCGGTGTGTGAAATTGTCCTAAGATATTTATTTATTTATTTAATTATAGTACTATGTATATTGGTTTGTGTAAGTATACACAATTTATATCATGAAATGACAGTTAATCTTTGAGCGCCGATCAGTATTTCATCCAATTGACTTCTTTGTAGAGTTGTAGATCATAACCTTCTCCATTAGACGTTTATCGTTATAAACTTTTGTGCTGAAACGAGGAAAAATTTAATTTTCTTGATACCACGCCGTGAAACTCGTGATGACAATGGGGGATCATAAAATTCAGCTCACTCTTTATAAGTAATAGCAACAGAAAATTGCATTGAAACTTACAAAACGATTAGTACAATATTTAAGGTGTATATTTAAGATGAGGTGTGTCGCTGAAGATAATCTTGAGATATTGGTCTCAGAGACATATACGAGTAATATTGGCGTAGCATCGAAATGTTTATATATTATAACCTTGATTTATTTATCCTAGAAGTCCGAACCAAACTGCACTTTCTCCGCAACAAACAAACCGCGCCGTCATTTTCCATATGCCAACATTACAGGCACCTACCTACTTTCTGCGTCCATTATGTGACGGATCGTAAAAAAAAGGATTTTATTGGTCCTTGAAGACATTTTTACAGCTCGTTTCAAAAGTAGAAATACCCATTCTTACTTTATGGCGTTTTAGATATTTGTGTTATTAAAACTTTACTTATCTTTCTCGATAACTTCAGCCGTAAGCGATTTTATTAATACATGAGACCAACCTACGTTACTATGTTATATTAATATCATCTTCTGCTACCATCGTTCAGAATAAATATAAGTCAACACATATATACGGTTACCCGTATTCAGTATGCGACAATCTAAGGTATTCCAGGTATACAAGTGTATATAATTAAGATGTCGTTTAGGTGTACCTGAAGCATGAAGTAATGCGCTAAGTCATTATAGTATATATAGGTATGTGTGGCGGGTAATTATCTTGACATCTTATCCACTACATTAAATAACGTTCTTTGATTATTACATTCTGTAAACCTGACGCCGAACTACTCGTATAGATTCTCATGCAAACTTTGACAAAAACACTTATTATATTCAGTTAATATTAAATTTAACTACTGTTTTTATCAATATATGATAAAGCTGCGTCCTTACCATAGTAGACAAATAATTGTTAAGGAAAACTTTGCAGAAAAGGTTAAATACATCTTGCTGTCATTATTGTAACTTAAAAACGTATGAAATCAAGCGTGCGTGCCATAATTTAAATCCCGAACCTCGTATAAATGAAATAAAATATAAAATATATAAAAGCTAAAATAAAATATTTAAAAAAGCATACAGTTATATATTCAAACGTTTTGGTAAATTCATCAAAAAAAAAAACAGTCTATGAACACATCCATGAACACTATGTATTTCTTCCTACATAAAAGTGTCTGTTCAGTGTAAGGTATTCGCGTGAAATTATTCAGACAGGCATGAACCAGAACAACAATCACGTGCTTAAACTCGTCGAAATCGATTAAAACCGAAATTACTTAACCTTTCATAAAGGTTTCGTTCTTCGTGAATATCCTGCGTATCCCACACAATTATTAACTAAAAATATATCTTAGCTATTATCATCTTACAAGTACACAGTCATCTTTGTATAATATAAATCTGTGCAGGTGACTCAAAAACAATAAATTAAGGCGGAGCATATTAAACTATAACGGACATTATGTAGTCAAGTATACCTAGATGTTTTAAAAAATAAAGCAATTAAATTTGAAATCCGATTGCTTATACACGAAAACTTCAATGGCTCCAGACATAATCTGCGGAAAAGCTGCCGTGTGTTTAATCCATTACGTACAAAGTTCAAATGGTTAATTGTAGTATTATACAATATTACTTGACTAGCCTCGTGGTCGAGCGGTTAGAGATCCTGACTGTGAAACCGGAGGTCGTGGGTTCGAATGGGGTCGTGGGGTCGTGGGTCCCACCCAGGACAAATATTTGTGTGATGAACACATTTGTTTGTTCTGTGTCTGGTCGTAGTAAAAATATCTATGTAAGTATTATATAATATGTATATATGTAAGTATATCAGCTGTCTGGTTAACGTAGCACAGGCAATAAATTGTCTAATTTGAAATCAGACAGCCGTGTGTGGAATTGTCCAAAAATATTATTTATTTATTTATTTATAATATTATTTACTTTAATTTAAATTTGAAATCGTTGAAAATATACTTCATATAACATTTCTTCACAGGTCAATATCAATATCACGATAACCAATAAACTCAGTTTAGGTGGACGTCAGTTCATTCTAGAAATTAATATGACGTAAACACCGATTTCGACGATACGTGACACTTTAAGTTGACTTTTACTATATTCTTCTAATAATAATCATAATAATATTCTAATAATAATATAAGAAACATGCATTAAATTAAAAAGTTGCATCTTCTATATTCGGACACAAACAACAGATACGTGTGTATAACAATTAGTACGTACTAACAATCGCACACGTACAGACATGCACGCACGAAAGACGCACCGTCTCATACATCGATTTATTATCCAAACAATTTCATTGTTTTTACAATATTATTTACTTTGTAATCCGTTTGTCTATCTTTATATGACGTCCTAATCGTCTGCCACTTGATCGGAACTTGAGTTGTTTGAGTATAAAGTTGTTGGACAATGATCTCTTCTCATAGGATTTTAGGCTATAGTCTTTCATGCTTGGCAAGTATTGATCGACTCCATAATAATCTATATTACATTTATACCAATATGCCAATTCAGTTTAATCTTATGTGTGTATGTTAAGGCTATCGTTATTTGCATTTAATGAAACCATTTATTAACTTACATATGCATATGCATAATATTTACGTAAGATCAGAAGATATAGACAGAATATCGGGTATTTTAGCCACCCTTTTATACATACGTATATTTAAGTCAATAAACATTGAAACATAAACGAAATCAGAGGTATTAATAACACGACTAAAACATAAACATTGCCTGAGGATCGGATATTCATTTTACCTCTAAATATACGAACAGAAATAGGTTGTTTATTACAAATATCCAGATAAATTTTCCGAACACCTAATAATGGCTAAGCCTGTTCATGCGATATTTCTCACAGGATTATTGCTCCATTTCGAGGTTCGACGAATCGAAATTGAAATACAATAGTTAATTACACGTTTCGAATCTTATTATGGGTATGTTATATGATAGGAAAAAGATTTTTTCGTATAATATATTCTTAGAAAGATTACGTGGTTCTTGCTATTTTGATATGCTTTGGTTGTCTGGACTTGTGCCTCGTGGGGCTACATTGGTAAACTAGCATTATATATAGGTATTTATTACAAGCCGTCATTGTAATAGAATAACATAATTTTTGTGTAATAACATTTGTGAGTAATATTAAAATTTTAGGTTATAAAACACACGTAACTTTGTTATTAGAGGTGCGTTCAGCATTTCAGCCCAGACGACAGGAGTGGTTGACTGACAATGAAACCACTAAGTTACCTTTACCATGCATCTTTAATTTACGTGAAAACCATATCACCAGAGCTGCTCTTAATGTTCAGAACTACTTGCCCTTAATTAAGCTTTTCTGTACAAGCTAACATCAGCATTTTAGTACCGTTTTGTGAAGTAACTGTCATTTATAAAAAGCAACAGGTAGTATATTGATTACGCGTACGATTATGAAATTATGTTAGCTTTTTAATAATCTATAGGTTTTTATGGCAGGGCATGGAATATGGATGTGAAAACAGTAGGTATTTACTACTTATGTATTTTATTTCTGCGGATGATAAATAGTTTATTCGTCTATTTATTTTCAATATAGACAAGTAGTCTGATATTCTTTTACCATTTTAACCATTTTCAACACCCGAGAGTAAAATTATAATAGACACAAATCCGTCGTACGAGTAATTCTAGTTAACATTATCTGAAGACTTCTATATATAAAAAGGTAACCCCCAAGTCTTTTATCGATTACTGCAAACAAATAGTCGTAGGTACTGAGAGTGAAAAAAAAATTTAGTTTAGTAACTTATAAAAAAAATGTAATTCACGTAGGTTCACTACATTCATGCCAAAGTGTTATTTTCCTATCGAATGCTTAAATGCTTACTTGTTAAGTAACAAAAATATTATAGGATCAGCCCACGCTAGCCGAAACAAGTGTATGTTAAGCATAACATATGCTAAAGAGCACGGCCGCGTAAGCGCCAAAACAATTATTCGTTTGACGTTGATATGCTATATTTGGAACTCAACTTGTCATTATAAATTTTGTTACGAACAATGTTCTACAGAAATATGTAGATATTCAAATAATAGCCATATAAATACTACGATACAGCTTATATAAAAAGGGAAATATACAAAATATGTACCTAAATAAAGCGCGAATACGACAAATGCAAATAAATGGTGCACGAAATTCCTATAACTTTAAAATTCGCTTTTTCATAACATATTTTTTAACCATATCAGTTTTAAAAGACACACCTTTAAAGAGTTTTTCCAATATCAAAAGACACTATTGACAGTAAAATTGAATATAATTTATATGTATAACCTTAAAAATATACATATGGTTTGTATTGGGAATTGAACATAATTTATTCTTAGTCACTAAGAATCCTTTCAATGCTCTGTTTTCCATACAATATGCGTTGAAACGATTTCGTTCTGCAACGAAATCCTGCCGCACTCAGTACCCGCTGAGTGCTTTAGGCCGATTCAGCGTGCAATGTATTTGACCAAGGGGACGACAAAAGCTATTTAAGCTCTTACTATCCCAGTTTGTTCTAAGTGAATTTACGGCTGCGTCGGTAGGTGGACAGGATTTACGCATTTTGTGGCTGTTGACTCGCTGCCTAAATTGACCGATAAGGGCAAACACGGTAAATTACACCCACCGCGCAGTTTCCATCTCGTCAATTCGAATTTTCTTAAGGCAAAATGTTGAGTCATAACGTTACATAAGTCCCTATTAACTCCCACATATCTCTGTGTGGTCTTTTTCCACCGTCAACTAGTAGAGATGGCGACAGAGTAGTATAGACTAAATTGCTTCTGATTATACATAATGTGGCTGGGTTTTTATGCCGCAAGGGCATGCGTGTCTCCCGCTGTTGTGTGTGTCTGTGTGTAGATTTCAGGCGTAAATCAACCGTACCTACACTTTCGAATTTTTTTCTTTTCTATTCTTCTCACAGGACATACTGAAAGCCATAGGTATAACGAATTTTAGGTCTGTATATAAATTTTAAATGATTTTAGATAACAATGATCTTTTTTATCTACTCTTCTATGAACGTCATGATTCAGTATTTTTCAGAGAAACAATCGCTTATCGCTTACTGTTGACTATGGCGATTATTATAATTTTTCCTTTCCAATACACCTACTCAGAAGTACCATAAATACCATCAATGTACTTTTCCTTGTACGTAACTGATCGTCCTACGATTGAACACACCTATAGAGAATATTTTTCAGGTTGGCGACTTTCAGCACGTGAGAATTAATAAATAATTAGCACCAACTCTCGAAACGTGACAATAACAACCTCCAAGCCCATGAAATGTCAGATGCACAATTGCTTGCGATGTCTGCTACACTGATTTTACGAGTATTCATATACTTTCATCCATACTAATATTTTAATACGAAAGGAATTATGTATGTTTGTCTATTATGTTTTAATACCCAAACCGCTTATCCGATTGTAATAAAATTTAATACAGTAATAGTTTGAACTTTGAAACTTGAGGAAGGATTTAGGATAATTTTATTACAAACAACCTGAAATATTTAGTAGATACACCCCGGGGCTGACATTTACTAACCGTATTTTTAGATGTACTACGTCTCGTTGATTAACATAGTGTAAAAAAATGTTACTCCAAGATACGTAAGTGACAGAATATTATAGACATAAAATTGATCAACTTGAATTTTAATTGTGGTCTACAGTAGGTCTGTGTTACATAGCGTTGGATTGTGTCTATGAATCGATGTGACTATTTCTATAACACAAAGAATAAATCAAAATCTTACCAATAAACTGACGTAGCCGTGGATGCTGTTGTAGGCTTCGATAACATCTCGGAACTCGCCATCGCAATATGTGCAAGTGTCTGACTTTATGGAAAAATTGAGTTTGCTCATAACTTTAACCAACACGGATCCAAAATTTTCACCATCTTTGGCCTTGTTCGCTCTCAACACAGATAGAATCTGCGTTTCGTTCAGGCTTTCAGTATCCGATGAATTGCCAGATGCGGCTAAAATCTCCTGGAATATGTCCAAAAGCGTCTGCGATTTGTTTGACATCGTGATTGCGATGCGGCAGCTTTTGAAAAAATCTCTATCAAACTCCCACGTCCAAATCACTGTTGGCGCCTGTAACAAAAGTTATTTGGTCAGTTCTGACATTTATCTTAACACAACGTTAAGACTGACTGACTATATTTTACTAAATAAAATAGAAACAACACGACATAATCTTTTCATAAGAAAACATGTATGCTTTGTATTGCGAATTTCATGTAAAATTTACATTCACAACTCTGTAATTATAGAATTCATTATTTCATTATTTTAGGAAATCTGTAGCAATCCGATAACCTTCATTGAAATCGGCATCCGGTTCGTTATCATTTCAAATAGAAATATTTTTTTTTGTCTTCGATCTTTTTTTACTTTCTTGGAATCCTTATTTTTGTTTTGATTTTCACTAATGAAACAGCGACTTAAGTTACATCAAATATTAATCACATAAAATAAAATGGATGTAAGTACTTCAATTTTCCACGGGCTTCGAATGCAATTCATACGCTAATCAACTACGAGTATGGACTTTGTTGTGTAAGGTCACGAAGAAAACAAGCAGAAAGCGCCAGACTATAGAGTTAAGTTGTTGATGCAAGTTTAATCAACATCAGCTGAAACTTCACACTTAAAGAGTAAGATAGATATTATGTATATAAAAAGATACCATAAGATACCATAACTGCGGTTAAACGTTGATGTTTTTATAGATTTTAAAAAAGATTATTTAAACAAATATTTGGAATTCACACAATTAATTTATCTCCACGTTCATTTTCATATTGGTGCCTTATACAAAATTTATCTATTTATCTACAACAAAACCTTTTCAGAGGAGTTTGTATAAATAAAACGTTTGTTAAAATCGAAGTAACCTTTAAATGAACTTGGAATAACATTGGAGCACAAAAGCGTTTCTGAAGTTCCAAAGAACCGACGGTACAATAGATTTATTTCTATCGACTAATTTTTGCGTAGGACGAATTATAACAATTATTTACATAAATAGAATATTACTGGTCAAAAAATGTTTCGAAAGATATAAAGAGAAACTATGAAATGATAAAAATGATGCGCAGATCTGCAGTTTACACGTGAAGTGGATTTACATCGTTTCCAATTTCATTAATTCATACGTCACACGTAACATCTACCATCTCTCATGCCGCATCCATCTTCTATCTTATCTCTCACATTTATTGTCCCTGCCAGTAGTGTGACGCATAAAGGGTTGCAACAAAACGTATCCGAAATCCGTCAAATCCGTGATGAGAATGCTCTTAATTGATTGCAGCCAGCCGGGTTAATTGCGCCTTTTTTAGTATTAATACTAAATTAAGTTTCGACCACATAAATGTGTATTTAAGTAATTAAGTTCGGTTTCGACAATTAGAGGATATAAATCACAATAGCTCCATCCATGTTTAATTTCATAATCCCTTTTCCGCGAGGGAATCGGCCAAATTCAGAAAGCTCTAATGAGTTTTATTAATATACGAGTATGCTATTGAATTTGGTTTTGTAAAGTTTATCGACAATGTAATCTAAAACGATTAATGAACTTCTTCACTTACTTTTAATATTTTTTTAAAAATGCAAGCGACTTATATTTTACGACAAATAGTCATAGACAAAAAAAATGTTTGTTTATGAAACGGAAATATATAAAAACGACATTTACAAAAAATAGATGAGAGTTCAAAAACGCTAAAGAATCCATAATCCTCCACATCCAGTAATCCTGTTATTGTACAATATAAGTCATAAAAGTTTTAATAAGATGTTTACACAACAAACTCAACTTGAACTCGTGCGGAAGCTTTCTGGGCTTCAATAAAATAATCATGAAATTTATTTAGTTCTCTTCGCATAATAGCATATGATTTTCTCACTCGTATCTTTGAAAAATCTCCTGTTTCTTAAGCCAGGCTTAAGGGAGCGTAACTACGGCACCGGAATGGGGTGATTATCACGCTTGCCAAATCGTAGTCATTTATTGAAATGGTTATATTATCTTGTAAAACGGATCTTTGAGTTTAAATTAGAATTCAAGAAAACAGGAAATGAGAAGCCATGCAATTTTGTAATATTACCTGCATTTATTTTTATGGTCTCAAAGAGATATTCATTTTTAACGAATCGGTGTCATTATTTATAATGATTCAAAAGGTACAGGATGATTTGTACTGTTATAATTCATTCATTAGTACTCTGTTCTGTATATACAATAATTATTGGAACAACTTTAATGACAATGTATGACTATGTTATGGTAACGGGACAAATGGTAAACATACTCGTATATCCATACTACATAATAAACAGATATTTTACAGACACCTAGTTAAAAAACAAACTAATAAACACGTGACACCAATATCTCTCCTGGATGAGAATAGACCCGAAGACCTCCAGCTTAATAGTTAGGGCCTCTAACAACTAGGCTAAAATGCCAGTTACCAAAAAAAGTAAGTGTATATAAGTCATGTAATATTCATTACAAAAACTCCATTGAATTATTTACGTGATGTCGGGTTAAGTTATGACGTCATTTTGTGAGCTCTCATTGTTTGTGTGCATTATTCAATTAACTTGAAGCACATTACACGACCACGCAAAAGGCATAATAAATAGCCAATGAAATACCGGTAAAGAAAAATGGTTTTCAAGAAATTGTTTTTAATTTTTCTTAGCGAAGGAATAATTCAGTTCAGGTAAACAAAATTTGGTCCTCGGAATATTTTTATGTCAACTTCAAACTCTGGGCAGTTTGTTTTGAAAATAGGTAAAGATCTTAATATTTTTAATTTCTTATTTCCAATATTAAAATACATCTTTTCGTACCTGTTTTAATTTTCGTTTTTCGTACTCTTTTACCCGCTACTTCGCCTATTAAAATGTTGAACTTTCAAACCCAAAAGAGTCTCGGACCTTCCAAGACCTTAATTTACTTAGGATTCACTCGAAATTAAATGTGAGTAAAATATGAATAGCGCCATTGTATTGTAAACTTGTATCTAATTTAGTCCAGCGCTTTTACAATACCATTACCTTTAATAAGTGTGATTGTGTGCCTACATGTGGGTACAAAATGATTCCAAAAACATTTTCAGTTGTAATCATTTCAATCATTCATTTTTTGAATATATACAATAACGTGAGTGTCAGTTATCCTTTTTTTGATAATATGGAGGTAGAAGACGTGCATGCAGTCCACCTGATGGTAAGTGGCTACTGCCGCCCATGGACATTTGTAATCAACCCCAGTTAAGATTAGATTCCTATCTCCGGTCGTCCACAGATGCACCTCTACCCCTGAGGACTAAGCTGGAATGCCTCAACATCAACATCAATCCTAACAACATCATTAAATATCTGTAACAACAGATTTCTTGGGAAGATCAATTATACCATTTTTGAGATAAAATTCGAACAAAGAAATAATAGATACGAACATAGGTATAACTTCAAATATTATTTATTTTTCAAGTTATTGTCACAAATATACGAGTATGTAGGTATTATCGGGAAGCAATTTATGCAAATAGAAAATAATAATACATTTTTATTTCCAGGGTTCGAAATTTCAGATCATCAAAAGGTATGCAATGCTCGATATACATAATGTCTCTTACATGGCTTATACACTTTCCGATAATTATTATATAAAAAGTAAGATTTATTTAGTTCCAAATCGACAAGTGAGTTAACCATTATGATGTATTCGCATCCACTTGAATGTTGGAGATACATTAGGAACTTGTAAATGATAACAAATATTGACATGCGCGTAAACAATATTGCTTCACTCTCTTAATTCCGCCGGTCCCTTATAATATAACAAATACGGAGATCTCAAATAAGCACAACATTTCCGTAAAATACCTTATGTGTTGACTCTAATTAAATTCTGATGATATGATGTAGCGCGTATTCACCGTTCCCACGGGAACGCTTCATTCACCGCAACAACATTGTACGATTCCCACTTATTATTTATATTTAAACTTAAGTATTTTCCACGCATTAAAGTCATTTGTTAGATATTTTATTGATCGGACATTTCGCCTACACCATATTTAACTAACGACCCGATTTGCTCTTTCGATACCACATTCCAGCTGGTAGTCAATAGTAAGATTATTAACACTTACATACATACTACATACATATTTTACTCGTGTTTGAATATGTTAGAGACATATATCCACCGACCATATCTATAAATTATAGCCCTTGAAAGGGTTCGGTAAATCCTAGAAATCCAGTTTCTCAAAATTAACTTGCCTTTTGACTTTTACCAATGTTTGTAAGCAGAAGTGAGGAAAGGTAAAGGAAACTCATTTGTCCTGAGTCCCTTCACGCCGCAAAAAGCGTTCTATTTTTCTAGCATATTGATGCATTGCTATTTTCGTTACAGAACTATTTCGCAAACAACAAATCGTAATATATTCAAGCAAAAACGTTTCAGGATAATACCTTCGAAAAGTTTTTCATATCACACCATTCGATTTAGATAACATTACTTTTTTGTAATTCATATGGACCGTGAAGTACCCATTGCGACATCTTGTACTACGACATTTTTCATACCTTTCATTAATATCTTTCAAATAAATAAAACTTTAATTGGGAGAGCATTTTTTAATAAGTGTTCTAATGCCAAACAGAGTAAAAGTATTTGCAAACTTGTGTGGCAGTTTGGAACTTGGCGTAGACAGACAATCGATAGGCTATTGAAATAAGTCCTTGGCAGTATCTGTGCGTCTGAAACTGACTTCAATAAAACATGACGGGCTACTATCGTTCCACTTATCGGGCTTAATTTGAACTATTTAAATTTCTACCTTCAATAAACAGACGAAAATAATACAAAACTTAATTATTTAATCTGTTAACATCGACGCGCTTCGTTATTTTCATTGTCCGATTGTAAAGCATTGGTATTTGCATACATACATAAATGATAGCAAATTGCATTTGTGATTTCACATGCGACAAGTGAATCACGATAATAAATTATTTATTCAAAAGAATTTGCATCATGCGTGATAAATTAATAACGACAATCGGTAGGTACTCAGTAGGAATGTTTTGTTGTGTTAAAAATAGAGCAAATATATTGAGTGAATTCCGTTTGTTACGACACGTTTAACGTTAATTTAACGTTATTGGGCGACAGACGTTCAATCTTTTCGGTGGCCTTCGAGTGCTTACAAAAACAAGAAAAAAACAACGTAATAGCAATGAATATTTTAATATCAATTACGTATTAGACTATGACGTACTTCAGTAAAATTAATTTATCGTAACAAAATACTAGTGAATAAAATTGATAATGTAATAAATACTTCATAATATTTTTAAACATTAAAGCACTAGTAATGATATTCATGGTTAACGGGAGAGAGGTATGTTGATAACGACAATTATATATGTATGTATAATTGTGCGCGTGGGAGTATATTTTCTTTTTTAGGATATTTGAAAAAAATATTGGAGACCGTCGAAAAGTCGTAGGGCGAGAAAATATTTTCTTTGAACTATAAATAGCAATCAGTTTGTTTTCAGCCTTTAACTCGCGTGTGGAGGCGCGTGGAGGCACCGTTATATGACGATGTTTACTGTAAAATAGCTGCTATTGGTCGCCATAAAAAACATTACACGTTTCTGGAAAAGCTACGATTAAAATACAAAACAATAATATATGTAGACACAATAATTGTTTACGCAGACATCCACGAAAGATCGCGGACTAACGTGAACCGTGTCCCATGGCTGCACATAATATTATAATTCACACGAAGCGTCGAAGTGCACTCACCGCGGCTATACACATTATCATCCACCGTTGGAATCCTTAATAAAATTATACTACGAGTTCCACGTAAACCGCGGAAAACGTGCTCATTGGTTTTTCTTAGCACAAAGACACTTGGTAGAAATTTTCTAACTCGGTTCTCTGACAGAATTCTAAAGAATAATTACATAAACTAAAAACTAGTTCAACCTTATAGAAAATACGAGTACTTAGCAATCGATTTTAGTGTAACTGCAGTCCTCCTCGTCATTTTGGATGGAACACTAACGAGGCTGCGGTAAACAAAGTAAATACTTATTAATGGGGTGGTTATTTATACCATTACCATATAATATAGCACTGATGTAGATATATGTACATATATATGCCTACAAAAGCGTATATGCTTAAAAAAGCAGTGAATTGTAACGATACGATTAGAAAAATCGTTACACTTATATTTATAATTACGTACTATTGTTAAATAATACATTTTAACCAGAAATAATTAGTTAAATTTTAAACTCAAGTTAAGACACTAATTTTCGTGGGGTTGATTTTATTTCACGAATCTCCAAACTTTAGAGAGTTATGTAATTGAAGTAATTAATGTTTAAAAAACAACAATTGAAATGTGAAGTTATTTATCATAATTTAAACGTCGATTTTTTGTTAGCAGCATATGCGATGAAAAGCACCCGCTTAAACTACGAGTAGCTGCAATCTTCTAAGTCCAACAATGTTCTTGTGTAAAGCGAAAAAAGAACTACATATCATCGTAAATAACGAATATTGTTGTTTAATAAAATGGAACTTTGATAGAATGGAGCTGCGTTCATAGTAACTACGAATTATAGATTTTTTTCTAAGAATTTCACCACGAAAAGCAGTGATTCTATTTTCTGGTACAACGAACCGCTGGCCCACTGTTTGTTTTCACACTCATAGTGTAGATGGACTCTGTTCCCATTATCTCGTCCCAATCAAACGTTTCTGTTAGTTTTGTTACATAAAAGATTCATCGTTTTCCGAAGAGTTTTTAGAGTGCCATCGCAATTGTAGCTACGTCATAAAAATACTTGATCTAAAGACCGGACTTTTGTATTTTATATAAACGACGATAAACAAAGAGATTTATATGGTCTTCAATCTTTCATCACGTTTTATATAAAATGGCAAAAGTCGCCGCTGTGTGTTCGGTCGTTGACCCTTATTACTGGGTGCCCGCTCATTTATCCACGAAAGCAAACAATATCAATTATGACTGAAAGACAACTCATATATTTAATGAAACGCGGTGAAAGAGGAAATTGTTGTTGGATCAGGATATTTCTAGTTACATTATTACTGTGCATAATTTGTAAACTAATAGTTTATATTGGAGAAAAGGTTGATGAATAGTATACCTGAGAGATTTGACGCGTTACAACTCCAGTTAAAAAAAAACACGCCTAATATTTTAACCATCACTACTCATGATTGAGAATTTCCTATCAAAACATGCACGTTTTTGTGACCTTGCTGAATTATATAGAACCGGAAATACATACCGCGGACTAGCTGACGAGTAAATACCTGACAGTAGAATACATTTCCGTTGGAAACAATATAATTCGGTTAGATGACAATATTTTCACGACCTATTTGGTGCAGCTACATAAATATATTTTTAGACTCACTGTGAAACAAGCAAATACATATATAAATACAGTAACGCTTATTTTTGATGAGGGCAGACTGAGATTAGGGATTTCCAATAGTTGAAAAACATCTTTTGTCTCTACATGTTTCATCAATCCCTCACACAGGCTCGTTTATGAGGGGTGCTCTTGACATGACCGACTTCAAGTAGTTACGTCCCTGATTTGCTTAGTTCGATGCCTACATCTACCGCTCTGACTATGATCATTCACACTTGCCTTATAAACATGTTTAGTGATTCTGACATCGTTCACTATTGGAAAAGTTGATTTAAATTTATAAAAACTCAGTAGCATCTAATACTAACACGATATTCGTAAACATTGACGTAGGCTATTTAAAAAATTTGCTTCTTTTGGCTCGAGACGCATTTAGTAAAGCATAAACTTCAAACATGTATTTCCACTCTCGAAGTCTTTCGCTTAGAGTAAAAGCAAGAACAACGTAGCGAATTCTACCACAGTTCATCGAAACTCATTTTCATCAGAATCAATAGGAAAAATATAAATTATTGAATAATTCAGCCTCACTGAGAGTCTGTGGTACGAATGATAGCTTTAATTTTTCAGAATATTATAATAACATGCGTTTTCGGATTAAATTTCACATATCATGAGGGAACCTGTACTCCTTTTTTTTACAATGTTTTCTAAGGTACCTGAAGTCTGATAGACTTCATGCACCTTAGAAAGATCTTAAGGACAGAGGAAGAGAGGACACCCACGAGTCCAACAATGTAATAGTCAAAATGTTAAAAAATGCAATAACGGATATCAGAAGATTTGCATTACGATTCGAATTTAAATTTAAACACGGCTTTGCACAATAAACGTACAATGGTTATCGCAGTAACTAATCTCTCGGCAATGTAATTAGATACTGCAGTGATTTTAACTAAGCTGAAAATAACATAATCTTATGTTCGAACTCAGTACGTACCTACGCAAAGGAAATAGGCGATTGATTACGGTGCCGAACCAACAATCTACCACGTTGAATATGTTTTTTGGGTCTTCGTCAATAATTGTTTGTAGGGAGTAATCTTTGAAACTACGGGAATGACTCTAAAAACCATTTTCCGACTAAAAGTAACATTCATACGTGTACGACAAATTAAATTATGCAAACTTTCAAAAAGAGGTTAACAGGTCGTGTTCAGTAAATACCCGAGTATGGAGCTTTCCCTACTTCACAAGTTTGACTAGTTAGAAACTACCCACGCTATTTGCCTTAGACAGAATCACTTTATTAACCAAGTCTACGGCACAGTATTTCAAATTATACATAATTAAAAACGCAAAAGCATACACAAACATTTGTGACAATTCTAAAATTTTAAGTACCTTGTACTAACTCTAATAAAAAATTGACGGCCATCAACTACGATTACAGATTTATGACATATAATTAAAATATTTCAATCTTAAATTCTTTTAGTCTTATACAAAAGTACATAATTTTGTCTCAAACTGGTTTTTTTTTTCGGAAGAAACATTATGAAAGGACCGTGATCTAATAGTACAAAATACTACACTATCTATGAAGAAAAGTCAACACACACTGACGATACTGTATTTTAAGAATGAGATACACCAAATAATATTCCCACAAACCCCGTACCTCTAGCTTCACAAGTTCCAACACGTGCTTTTACGTGAATAGACGATAATAGAGCATCTTTCACAAACAGATGATGGAAATAAAAAAGGGTGAGGATTCCAAGAAATTACCTGTAGCATTCGAGATTAATATTGTTTTTCTGAAGAAACAAATGTATTCTTTATGATTAAAATTGATGACACGGATAGCTTTAGGAAGGATATCACTATAGGTGGTAAAAGAGTGTTATAATATATGATATGTGCAATATGTACCTATGTGTATATAATTGCTCATAATGTATTACAGAAGGAACTAATGAGCGTCCTATGAGACGTTAAGTAATCAATATTGTCCGTTGTTACAAGTTAAGGACCTGGTTCAACTGCCTATTGAAATTTCCTCAGCTGATTATGGTTCTTTGCCCGCTGGAGCTTTCTCGACTATAGTGCTCCCTTGACAGTTAGTGGAGACCAGAGCAACCCTTGTCGTTAGTTTTTCGCCGCTCTAAGACACTTTCACAGTCTCCACGATAGCAACACGACCATCTATTGTTATTAAGCCCCTTGAGTCCCCTTTCAGTTTGTGACCTTCAACGGCCCTTTCAATAAGTATTTGTACTTATTATCCTGTCCCTTTATAATGTCTTACGCGAATTGCGTCGCTCCGCGCACCTGGAATATTCAAACCCGTTATTTCTACAGAGCGTTATCCAAACAATAATATTGTAAAATAATTTTCCAATGAAACATTTGCACAGTGTTACAATATTAATTATAATATATTTGTATAACAACGTTCTATGACCCGATGTTGAAAATAAACATCTCTTGTTTGCGCCACCTACCTATTTTAATTTTGAAGGGTTTCTAACAATATTCTTCGTATCCACCGAGTACCGGGAGGTTCGGTCTATCCCGAAAGGTGTCGGTCTCACAAACTGTTGTTAAGAAACACAACTTACCATTATATACTGCCGATTCGGAAAAATACGACGTTAACCCGGCTTCTGAACCTGTAATCTAAAACAGTTTTTCCGTGGCCAAATCCATTTTGGATACCCTTTTCTTCGTGTAGCATTCCTCCTGTTCACATTCACATGAAAAGCCAGTCATTATAGTACTAGGATAAATTTATAGCCGGGTATTCATACTCCCTGTGAGTGATGCGGCGACTATATCAAAACGCTTCAAAACCGAGCGATATATTAGTTATCGATCCATTCCACTCCATCGACTTCAATGCAGTTGTGAACAAGTTTCGTAAATGAAACATTTTCCTGTCTGCAATTGGAGCAGGACGATTTTCTACCTAACAATTTTCGCCTCGTAGTTGATTGGTTACAGAGCCTGACTGCTAGCCCCGAAAAAAATATTTGTGTGATGATAAGTTGTTTGTTCTGTGTCTGGGTTTAATAGTTTAATAAAATACCTTTAATTGAATTGTTTAATTTGAAATTGCATCGCTGTTTATGGATTTGTCACAATTATTAATATCATTAGGAAAAATAATTCATTCTGAAAACGTACTTTAAAATATAAGGTGAAGGCAAACAGTTATTATATACGTACGAAAGCGTGCTGAAGCAGTTTTTCCGAAAAATATCTTATATTAGGTAGGTAGGAATACGATCGTTATCTTTTTTGACTACAGCCGCGAGTGCCTGTTAATGTGATTATAATCTCCGTAATACGGAAATTTACTTGAAATTTTGCCACGAATAGTTACCCACCTACGGTTGACCTCCTGTAACATACCTTAACATTACATAATAGGTATATCCTTTGTTTTACGCAACTACATCAGAACCTTTCTGTGATACCATATACTTCGTCCCTTCCCAACCACAGCCATTATCCCAGAATTCAAAGATCGTTACTATTAATCTATTTATTTATAGACTTGTCCATAGAAAAGTCTGTCCGGGTTTAGCTCGAATTTAGCACGGTTTTGTCCGAGTCAAGATTTTCAAAATTTATAAAAATTTAAACACCTATGTCATGTAATGATACGCTTTCACACTATACTCCAGTATATAATACACAGTATACTAACCTACATAATATTATGTATGTGCGTCCCCGAACATATACAAATATTTATAACCCAAATACGATAACGAGATCATATCAATCATACAAATAAGAAATTATCCGAACAAAAATATTTGCCATTTAATATATTTATTTACTTTCTCATAATCTAAATAAATGATTTTTTTTTAATGGTTAGCCTATTTGTGAGTCAGTTTGCAGATACGAATTGGAATCAATAATTGTAATTAATCACATAATTAAGTTATATAATGTACATTTACCGTTTACCAGAAATAGCAACCATACATAAAATCAATAACTCACACCTAATGTGAAAGGTAGTCCACGTTTTTCATTATCGGAACCTCCGAAGCGGTATCATTAATCTCAACTGACACTGTCTGTTGCGGACAGTCTTCGGCCTGACATTGTGTGTCGAATCGATTAATGATTTTACTCATTTGTCGACGCACAGATCTATTTTAAAGCTATTTCAAGATAGACGTTTATTAAAAATTGATTTTATTTTAAATAAGCATTTACCTTTTTCTATTTGTAATACAGTATGTAATAAAAATGTTGATAAATATATCGAAGCTGTAAGTGTTGATGTCAGAAACTTCAATACCCAGTAAATTCATTGCTGATCGGGCTCTGATAATAATGTGATACGAGTGAAGAACCAGTCATGTTGAGCTTTCGAAATTAGTGAAGCTACCAGCGACAGAATGTCTGATTATAACTACTTGTCTTATTTGAGAATAGCCTGCACCTCCTTTGACTCAACTCTTTTCGGAACTATGAAGTTTGGCACCTATACACACAGCTCACGGTCTCAGGCCGGTGAATATTTAAATGTTATTGTCTTAGACAACGATATGTATATAGTCCTTAGATAACTATGCACAATAGTCTGTGGATAATAGATTTCTGTGATTGTGAAGCGAGTAGATCTTCTTCATAAGTATATTGATTGGAATTAACGAAGGCTTGTACTAAAAGATATATCACATTATTAGAGTTATTTAATAAAATACATAAATTTAAACAATTAACTTCAATTGAACATATTAAATTTGATTTGATTTAATTTAAAAGTTAATTATATTGGATTTTAAATTGTTCTTCGTACCATATCAACTATTAATTTAAACTAGACAAATATATATGTGCGCTCATTATAATTGTGTATAAATAAATATCAAAGCTACAATTCGCGCTCTTTTCATAACCACAAACAGTTAATTAATAAAACTTCTAACTTCACTCACCGAGTTAAACACGACGACAAATGAAAAGTTCTAAAAGTTTCTGCACGAATACTTTACACTATAAATATAAGAGTTTTTTCTCGGAAATTGGTAGCATTGAAAATAACACTGAAAACACATTAAGTTTTCCATGTAAAATCATAGAGTTTCATCGTCGCAGGTACAACGTTGAAGCCGCAATGGAGCGACACGACGCTCAGCTGGCTGTGCGTTCGACGAGCGACTGAAACGAGAGCGGATAAGGGCTGCCACGCACTAGTTGACGTTTATCACATCTTGCTCACTTTACAACTTTGATTGAACCACATAAGATGCTTCACATACTGCCAATACGCTTCATTAATGCAGATGTGTCCTGAAATAAAATAACGTCCTAATGCCTTAACTCTAACTTAAAATTTTAACATTCGTTACGGTGAGTGTGATGAGCGACTGGGAAAATAGATTTGTATGATGCTATTTCGACAAAACTGTAGGTTAAATATAGGAGTGAAGATATAGGAAAGTGCATTGTGACCACTTAAAATCGTGCTTAGTATACAGTACTCTATGTAAAATAATCTGCAACGTTAAAAGTCCATAGAAAACTACGAAAAGTTCTTCAAATTACTAAACCTGTCATTAGATGTTGGCTACAATAATGGCGCATTTACAGAAAAACTTATTTATAGAACTATGTATTATATTATTTCCTGCCATTTTGATTGCCGTATGTACACAAGGCAACACTTATGCGAATGACCCTAACATTGGCTTTTTTACTTAAAAACCTGGCTAATAAATGAGCAACAGTGACAAGTAGGCCCTGCTAATTAACATCAACAAGTCTCGAAGAGGACCGTGGGATAAAATAGTTACAGTTAGTTCAATTAGTGTGAGTTGCTGAAAAACTATCAGTATTAATTGCTAATAGGACGGAATGACTGGGTTGGTTCGCAAACATTCGTCGTGTTAGTACAAGAGTGGCTACAATTCGTATCATTTAATACCAGTTCTTACTGAATTTTATAAAAGCAGTAGGTAATTACAATTAATTTTATTTATATCTGTAAAAATTGGCTGAAATATTCCAACGCCCAGACCGGACAGAGGACTAAGACCGACATGATCATCGGTGTTTTTCAAACGGACAAACGTTATTCCGTGCTCATCTATTTCAGTCAATTCACACTTACGAACGCTGTGTACTCTGTTGACTAAACAAAGTGTTCTAACTCCGTGTAATGTCTATACACGAGCATGTAACGCGTACTACATATTTTAACGGGAACAGTGCAATGACGTTGAGAGTTATCGGCTCATAAAATTTAATAATCGTTTTTTTCCATCAACAAAATTAGTGACTGTACAAATAAAACTGTGGAGCACTTACAACAGAGCATTATCTCTCTAATATCATAGATATCTAACTCAATTACTTTTACATTAAATATTACCCATATATCATTATCGCTTCTGTGGATATTGACATGTAAATAGAAAAGATAATAAAGATAGAAGGAAAAAGGCGAAAATAGGCCATCGTAAATTTCTACGGTATGGACTAGAACTATGAGTTCTATCTCTAGGTACCAAAAAACAGTCCTTTGTACATATCGTAAACAAATCGAGTTTCGGATTAACGGAGCTATTGGAAAATCGGAATTGAAAAATTTCGAAATGCAGACAAAGATAGAAAAACTACATATAACGAACAAAACACTACATTTTCATGCTTGTCTCTACAGCTATAGTTGATACACACAGACATAAATAGGTATATTTATATACACCATTTTGTGAAAAGCAAATAACAAAGCAAGGTGTTGTGCACACTGAATAATATTCACTCCGAAATTGTTAAAGCTCATGTATTAAGCTCATTTATACCATATCACCTGGGGCATCGTTGTTCATAAGTCGGCAAGGGCTTGTAGCCGCGGTTACAGAGCTCACCCGCCGCGACTGCGGCAACACAAGCTTTCTCAAACCACCCCGTAACGTCGGAGAGACCCTAGAAAACTAGAACTTGCGACAACCGTCGAGATCTGATGCCCTCGGGTATAGCTCTGTTATGAATATGTATGGACTCACTTCCAATTCTATTTTAAAGTCCCTAAATGAGGGTTAACGATATTTTTCACTTGCGTTTATTTATTTTATTATGATTTATTTTTCAATCGTTGCGATTTATACATACTATACTAGCATTGAGTTGTATTAAGACTAAAAATGTAGGTGAACTCGGTTCCAGTACAAATTTGTTATTGCTGCGTTAGTTCTCATTGCGACAATGTATAAAGTAATAGGCAATTTTTCTTCTTAAACAGCCACGAATTTACCACATTACTTGCTTATTTTATTATTCTACTATTCAGTAATTCTATAAAATGTCCAAAATGTGCGAAAAGTTCAGTACAAGACAACACAATCGTAAGAAAAAACGGTTGATCTCTAAACAGTTATCAAGCTCTGCAGCAGGCCCTTGAACATAGTTATACAATTTTTATTAAAATATATTTTATTAAAATTATAATGACCAATCGAATTTTTAACAAGTATTAAACTTTGTAATCTCATAATTACTTAAATATTTGAATAACATGTTACCATTTGCATGTTATTCCATTTCGGCCTTCTATCATTAAAAAGGCACCGGGGAAGGTAAAAAATGTCGAAGACAAATCGCCAATAACAGTTTCACGTCAAACGAGAACATAATAACTAAGCCAGACAAATTTCGTTCCCGCGCTGTCTGTCGAATAAGATTCAATTCACTTTTTATTATCCCGATTGTTATATTATGCTCATGACATTACTCCATAATAGATATATGTTTGTACACATTGAGACAACTTAAAGAATGTTTCCAACGCTATGAATATATGTGTTAATATTCCAAAATGTATTTGTATTTCTACAACTATACAACGAATAAAAATTAGTCTATGGTGTTTCATATTAACCCAAATTTTACTCAATAACTAAAAATTATACTCTTAGAAATAACTTGATGTAAAGCATAACTATATTATTGTACTCGTAGTTGTACTAAATCAGGCCGACTTTATCAAAGTAAATAAGCATACAAAATAATCCCAATTCTTTGTGCTCTTTCCGACTTATTCCTATTTAAGGGGATTGATTGGAGAATTTACATGAAATGTCAGTCTTGGTTTTTTATATGTACGAGCAGCAGTTGTGAGCTATGTCTTTAAGGTAACGTTAACGAACACAAATATCAGGATATGTTGAACCAAAACAAAACGTCATCTACATAATACCTACCCGTTATTTGGTGCGAGAAATGAAAATATTGTAAAAAGGAACATATAACAGTTAATTAATCTGGTATGTAATAAGAAACTATGTAACACATATATACAATATATACAAACTTATTCTATTATTAAATGATAAAATTAATATAATAAAAATAATAATAAATTATAACCTA
>DWQT01000189.1:0-27115 GCA_018244895.1 Myscelus amystis hages | reverse complement strand
TAATAATATCGTGATTGAATTTCTTTCCCGATATATTGCGTAACTTTTTCTTTTGCTCTGCCCATCTTCGCTAGTAACAAAACTGTTTGTTTGTGTTATTTGATATGTTTTGTGCACATATATATATACTAGTTGCTACCCACGGCTTCGCCTGCGCGGTCAAGAATTGATTTTGTTGATGCGTCATACCGTTATCACGTTGGCAGTAAAGTACTTTCTCGCGAAACCAGTAGCTCCTTTCACTCTCCAGATCTTTAATTACCTCTATGCCAATAATTATATCTATGTATACGTTGCTCGATTTTCATGTGAGAGGACGAACAAACAAACAATCATAAATTCTCATTAGTATGGATTTGATCAGCAATTAACTGCACCTTAGTTTACTGTTAGTTAAATACATTGGTTACAAAATAATAAAAACATTTTTTTCAAAACCATTTCACTGGATCGCTCGTCGCAAGGAAGGTTGTTTTACTTTCGAACAGTAAATTAAATCGCCTTAGTAAACCGTACCATAGTACTTTTGTCTTTAATACAACTATTAAAAAATAGACGATATTTATAATATATGTATATGTAGTATGCCATAGATTCTATAGTATAGAAGACGAACCTTATGGCTTACCAAGGCATTTAATTGATAATCTATAGTTTAATTTTGAATCACTAATAAACTGAATTTTAAGTCGAATGCCATGTTACGCATCCGGAATATTTAGCTTTAATCGATGAAGACCGGTCGAATCTGTTCAATATCATAGCATTGAATAAATAAACCTGACTTCAAAACATAACTGCGAAGATAAACGTAATATGCCAATTATGTATGTGTATATTCGGATATACACATACCTACATAATTTGCTCGGGTAAATGAAGCAGGCAGGGAATAATAGGTATTCCCTGCCTGCTTCATTGCCTGTACTTCACAAATCCCATCATTGTTAGGAAAATTTCTGTAGATCACTGAATGAGATATTCATGACATTGGAGCTGCACAATGACGAATTACGTCAGATACATTAGTTCACCGTTTCAATGGGATGTAACATCCTGAAGTTATCAGGCGCGTCAATCACTACCTATGTAATATTATCTCTATCATCATATCATATTATTTGAAAAGTTAGTCAAACGGTGACAATGTTCTAAATCTAAATCTTGATTTTCATAAATAAAACGCGTTATTGTTATATGAATAAACGACTTCAAACAAAAATACCTATTCCAATCTAAAATTTGAATTGCTGAATATGAATGAGTGTTATTTTTAATAATAAAGCATATGTTTTATAATTTTTGTCATTACAGTTTCAGTATTGGCCCGGCCCGGTTAGTATTGCTTAGCTCGGCCGGTCGATATAGCGTACTATCTTTCAGCGCTCACTAAATATTCTCTTGCGACTCACCAGGGGTCACCGCCGTACTTTCGGAACTGCTGCTCTAAAGTAACGAAATTTCGAGCATGCAAGACTCAGCGCATTACAAAGTCACATCTGTTCTTGTGAAGTTAAGAGTCTAATCCGACTCTGGCACTTCAAAGTCGATTTAGGTGTCTGGTTTACCAAGTGCTTCATACATATTAATAAGTTTGAACGCCGATTCTGCGAGATACTCGCCGAAGTTACGATGTGGATGAACATTAATGCGCTAATAATTTTGTCAAGGCGATAAATTTTAATAATATATATTTGTATCTGGAGAGTCCTTAGGGTTTGGATAATTCAATGCCATCGTGATTTTGAAGGTAAATAATGTATCAGTCATACAAGTTTATAAAGTGATTCTTGATGTATGCAATAACGTTTACTAAATTGAGTCTGTTGGTATATTGTGTAATATATATTCTTGAGTCTGGTTCGCAAATTTCATTTGGCAACAGAGTAAACAAGATAATATTTGTAAATCTGTAAAACTGTAAAACTGCAAAAGGCGCATTTAGATAATTGCGGTTGATTTAGCCAACTGTTAACAAATCGCTGGGAATAAAAATAGTTATCGACATGTTTTGCCTCACTCTTTAGAAACAGACATCAAAATGTACATATCTGTAAGTAAAGCATGTAACATAGTTATAATTAGTAGAATTAATTAACTAGTTTCATTGCCTTCGAGTCGATAGGGATAAATTATATTTGGGTACAAGCAATTAATTGGCCAAGACAACGGGATGTTGATAAAGGTACAAATTTCACTAGCAAACTAACGGGTTTGCTTAGGATCGTGAATATTGGTAGTTGAAATCTCCACTGCAGTAAAAGGAGTCAATGTATTCCTTGTCACGTCTGGCAGTACCTTTCAACGCATGAGTAATCTGCAGCGATGTCGTTTAGAAATTTCCTTTGAGTTTGTAAAATACATTTTGATTATATAGAAATAGAAATTTGTTTTTTGCCTATCATCTTATTATTGATAAGCTCTTAACAAGGATTTGAATTAGTTGTAAATTCAAATGACGAAGATAAAAATAATAAAAACATAAGAATTCGAACGTTGATTAAAAATCAAAGGTCAGAATTTAAGGAAACAAACATTTTTTAAATATTTATACATGTAATTTACATAAAGTATATAACATGACACTTTTAGGTATCTATAATTTATAAATAATTAGTTGATACCAGTGTATAAAACACTTTGTTTTAATCAGTTTATGAGGGAATACATGTACAGTAGTGTAATAGATGTCGGTTCGAATTTTTACGAGTATTCCTAGGAATTGAAACGATTTTATTATGTGTTGTTATTGGCAGATACATTTAGGTGCTTCCTTGAAGACGACGGGAATGTCCCATAAATTCCATCTATCCATGTGTTGTTGTTATTTTTAAACAACCATTAAAACGCTTAGAACTCTTAATACAACAGTTTGTTTATACATTTAGCGACTTAAGAATTATAGGTTTAAAACGTCAACATTCAACCTATTTCTATGCCGGTTTATTAATCGATGTTAACGTAATGTTGTGACGTAAACAAAAAAAAAACTGTCTTGGTATATGTATTTATGCATGTTTAAACTGACCGTTCGTTTTATCAATCACGATTTGCGTGTTACCCTTTAGCATTGAAAATTATAGGCAATATGTAATCTCACGGAATAATCTCGTTGCTAAGTAACTTTTGACGTGAATCGTTAACACACAATAGTGAACATTGCTGACATTGTGTGCAACATTTGTGCGCATATTACGCTGTTATAAGAAAAGGGAGGTTTAAATGTTACAATTTATCATCACTATATAGTACGTATAGGTAAAACAAACCCGCCCTCCGTCTCTCTCAGTGTATTTTTAAATCACGCTACGGATTATGATAGAGTTTTCAGTGTTATTTAGACAATTTATTATCGGAAGTTTATACATACAAAATATTTAAATTAAATATTTGTATAATAGAGAAAATCGTCGCCATCCTTATAAGGTAGTACGAAGTTCGCCGGGTCAGCCAGTAGTTTATAATAGGCAATCAAATAAAAAAATGTATAAGTTACGCATACGCAAGAACACAAATAAATCATTGATAAAACAAGGAACTAATGGCCCGGAACAACGAAAAGCTTTCTTCCTATTACACAGCTCACCGATAAACTTCGGTTACGAAATGAAACTTACGATGAAACACACATGAGTTTGCAATTACGCTTATACGTTGAATACTTATTTGAGTGGTTGTGTCACTTAATCTTGACTCTTAATAACGGCAAGATTGACCCACCTTGGATAGTTAGTTCACTCGTAATTAATGCTGTTATAACAAATGTAAATCCGAATTTTAATTGATGTAGGTATACCTATTACAATTTAGCATTGAATGTGTCGGAATCAAAGACGTGTCATTAAAACCCAAGCCTCACCAAGGGACGGCGGTACTTTTTGATGGTTTTCCCCTTTCTTCGAAGAACTAAAAGAACCTGTTTCATTTTTCCTAAAACACTGAAAATTATTAATTTTTTTACAAAAAGCATGATAAAAGGCAATAGTTCTTTGTACAGTACCTTAAATTTGACTAGGTACTTTGTGTATATGAAAAGTAAACAGCGAACAATATGACAAAAGTCTACAATTCTAAAAAGTGTTATACCATAGTTCTTTTAATATTAAAAGTATTCTAGTCTATTTAGTAAGGGTAATGGTTTACTTATGCGCGTTTCGTTATGGTTTATTTAAATAAAAATCATTACTTTTAAGTGTTGCAATCCCCGCTTACTATGCTTTTTCTCCGGAAAGTCAGAAAACAACAGGAATAAAGGAAACTTAAGGCCTCACTGCGCACTTTACTTTTTATGTTACTTCTTTTAAAATGTTACCTCAGTTCTAGTGGCTCTTTTCTTTCAGTTGTGAGTGGTATAAGTATCAAAATGTAAAATTAAAACTTATCATAACGATAGGTTATTAAATAAGATAAAAGAAAATTAAAAATATAACATTATAACTAATGACCACATAATATCAAGACGTTATACGAATTTAGGTCGGTATGTTAATATTTCTGCATGCAATTCCTAGATCTGTAACACGAAAGAAAAATAACGTAGAGACCGAACAAGATATTAGTTGGTATGATGGTGTTGGTAGAACATAGTAATAGTAGTTTAATTTGATTTTTTCTATTCTATTTAATTTATGTTTGCTCTAGTGTCATAATTTAATATTTGTAATGTCCAATTTGCGTGATACGAGTACCGTGTAGCCAGATAATGTATGACTTTTACTTTTTCTTCGTACAAGGGACTAAATATTAGATGTATATAGAAATAAAAAGCAATTGTTAAATATATTGATGAACATATAAAATTATACATGTATAACATTGCATGTATGCAATGGTTTGTGTCCTCCCTACGACTATACATAGATGGCTCTACGATCGTTATTCCATGTACCTGCTCGTACAGAATATGTTTCTTTCACAATATATGTTTTAACAACAATATATATGACAATAATACACAACAATAACAAAGCTAAAGCTGAAGAACGGCACACTAGGAGTGGGTTAGTTCACACGAAGTAAGTATTATGAGATATTATATTTACTCCCCATTTGCTACAGCTTCAAATCTGTTCGACCTACACACTTGCAACTTTGCTCGTTTACGAGGCCCTCGTCTACAAACAGAATCCCAAATCTCGATAATAAATCGCTCATCATTCACGAGATAACGACCTACGAAAATCACAATATATATCACACTTGTTCACCGACTCATCATCAACCATTTCAAACAAAAGTTGAGACTGCTTCTAGGTGTCTTAGGCCCCAGTTAAAAATAATTGATATTGATACCGAGTTGTTCAGAATTGTCCTAAACAATAGCACCGGTTATGATTGTATTTCGATTGCTTTAAAAAAAAACTTCTATTGCTCTTTATTACTTAAAGTGCGACGTGACAATGACAAATCGTGAAAACTGTGATCAATCGAATGTCTGACCCAAAAAACTGAACCCCCTAACTTTTTAAAACTCTGTTTATATTGAAAAAGATTTCGGCTAGCGATATCTTTGATTAAGTAAGCATATACATACATACATATATATTTATTGCAGACTTGTATTTGGCCACGAGCTCACCCAGTGGTAAGGATGGTGCCTCAGAAAAATGTTACTGAAAATGAAACTGTCACATAAAAAATTATTAATCCAACCACAGGGTAGTTATCTAGTTGTATTCCAGATTGTTAGAGCAAGAGCAAGAGTTTTAAATTCTAGTATACAAGATTTGCTTGTTTAGTAAGATTTTATATTTCATTGATAGGGCACTTGGATATTTATTACTTTCACCGGAAATTTATCTAAATGTGTACATTCAGTTTCTTACAAACGCCACTGGTCTCGTGACATTACGAGTATACTATTAATCTTCGTTCGCTACATTATGGGCGCAAAGATAAAATGGTCAGCAAATAATACCACATAACCTAATTTTATTGGAAGATGACCGGCCATGCCATGTTATATAAAGATATGAGATCTGTTTTTTATTACCAATGTGGTTAGGTTGAGCAATATTGCGTAACGAAGGGACGAACGATAACGGGAGCCCTCATTTCCCCTTGTACGCCAAAGGAAAAACAAAAAACATTGATGAGCTACAGTAAGGTAAACAACCGTACTTACGAGCACTGCGTAGTATTGCTACCGAATTCTCTATAAACAGGTACGGTCTAAAGGTGTCCGGTTTCCGTCGATTAATAGGTATTAGATGCCTGAGCAACGTGAAGTTTGATTTAATGAGCGAACACAGATTTACGGCTCAGAGACATCAATATTTTCCATGGATTCGATAAATTAAGTTGACATTACTATTTCAGCTTTATATTTTCATTAGACACAGCGTCGTTTTTACAACTATTCCTAGATTCTCATAAATATTAAATTGCCAAAACATAAGTCGAACATTATCGATATAACCCAATTTGGGCAGGTAGAAAATTTAGGTAGATTTCCAGATTGACATAATTTAGTAACTTGTTTTATTGGAATAAAATATTACAATTCACCAATAATATACTGTAGTGATATTTAAAAAGAATAATAACTGCACTGAAGCGTGTAAATTCCACACAATCATGTAGTCTCGATAAACAGTCAAAGCTCGTAATGATGATTGATGACTTGAGTGAGATGGGAAATGTTTATAAAGCAGAATGTGGCGCTCTGTTTGCGTAAGGCTGGAAGGATTAGGGGCGGGTTTTTAACGGTTCCATGTTCAATAAATAAAGTGTTGAATATCTTCAAAGAAAGTGTTGGGTGTATTTTGTTTCTTCTCCTTTTGTTAAGGTTGTATATTATTAAATTAGGATGTACGTTGTACATATATTATTTCGTTTTTTTTTTTATTATTTAAGGAAATACCATACTTTCAGAAGCGTCAATTAATTTTGAGAAGGATCATTAATTTCAGTTCGGGTCAAAGTTGGAAACGTACATGGGCTTAATGTTACCAAGCCTTTAGCACCACTTCAGGAACGCAAACAGATGATAAATATTGTAATCTATATCTATATCTATATATATATATATATATATGAAACTTAAATAGAATCGAGCAGTTCTTTTCACATATTGTACCTACGCAGCGGTGATTTTAAACCTGTTGAAAGTTTACTTTGACAATAGCTTGATTGATTTCACCTTGTCACAGTCACTGATTGAAGAAATTTATTTACAGTGACGTCTTGTCACTCGGGGCCATAAAATTTCTCGAACAATAATTCGCCTTTATAAATGTTTCATAAATAATCGCACAAATTATCCGGCAAACAAAATGCCCGTTTCAGCGAATTTTCGACGTGGTAAGATACATAAGCGCTACTCAATTTACAAAAAATGTTGACCATATAATCTTAATCACTTTGGGTACATTTAGAAATATTTACGTTATGTAAAATAAAATGAATGATACGAGACATTGTTAATTATTGTAGACCGATCTTCCATCACCCACTTGAGGATTGATAAAGCTGGAAGACCGACTTAAAATTTACTGGATTCACCTCAAAATGATACTGGGTGGTTTAACTGGCATCTGCCTCCGGCACCTATGTGTTAGGGGATATAGCTTAGTATAAGTAACATTTTCAGTATTTAGAAAGGATTATATAATATTTATTTAAATTATTTACGTAACACATATTTTTGGTGCTTCAGAAATGTTGATGGCTTTAAAAAACGCAAAAAAGAATAAGGAATCCGGTGAACAAGAAAATAAACAAGAAAGCGTTAACATAACAGCAGAAAACAACGCTGCGAATTTAATAAGATCTTTAAGCTCTAGTAAACAATCAAAGATGGAAAACGCAGAAGGAAGTGAAGTGACAAATAGCAAGAATATTGAAAAACCAAAGTAGGTAACATAATAAAAGGAAACTGCGGTTGCACACCGTTTTCGCGTTCATAGGTACTGGTGGTTTTGTGGCAATCTTGCGTGGAAATTTGTATTTCGAATATTACATAAGGATTTGAGACCGTAATACTTTGAAAGCTTTATTAAAACTGTTAATGAAAAACCGTATAACACTACAGAATATATTTCTTGAAGAATAATAAAAAGATATCCTTTTATTGTTGAATGTAAAGACTAAATATTGTTTTTCGTTATTATGATGATGTTTATTAGTCACTGTGGCAGTAGTTTCAAATTTTGTTATAACTTTGGGTGGTAGAAAAATATATCATGTAATTTACAGTATTCTATAATATTCGGCACCTTCGACTGAATTAAAAGGACGGTGATTGACCTCGCTACAGTCGGGGTCGATTTGGCGCGTACGCGGCGGGTTGGCGCCGAGTTCCGCTGATTTTCCTATAAAACTGAGGTCATGTATACACTGAGATCGTAGCATCATTAACATACTTATGATCTTAATGTATATTTTTAATTAACAGTGGTATAATTTGAGTTGTTTATATATAAATATATGTTATTATACAATTGTAGTGATATTATAATAATACAACCACCATTGAATAATATAAAAGATATATGGTATAAATTGTAGGAATAAAGGTTGTAATTGAAATAATAAAATATTTGGAGGCGTACTGTTTTTGTCTTTGTGACCCGTTTAAATTTATTTATGACTCAATAGTTGTCATGTTTTTTGTATTTAACAATGAAAGCTTAAACGAGAATATCAAGTAATATCCTTAAGTGAAAATTCAACGAAAACGGAACTGTATGATAAATTTTTTTCAGTCTCAACGATATCGTACTGTATATGTTTCAAGCTTAACGGCGTGACAGCGCCAGAACTGTAATTTGTTTCATTTTAGGTCACACTGTCTCTCGTTCCCGTGATAACGCTTATAATGATAAGTATTGAATGGATTTACACTAAATATAGATAGATAGAAACTGGGCCTGACATTTGATGATCCTTAAATGAGAGGGAGAGAAAAAGGAATGAATTCATCATCATTGCCATTAAACTATTCCTTAAATTTTCGCTCTTTATAACTAATCAAAAATAATTCTTTGACGCTCGATAGAGTTGCCTTAATCGTTTTTTCAAAGAATCTATGTTACGAAAAGTACCTTTTAGTATTTTAATAGCAATACTATGGAAGTAACATTTTCTTGTAGTCATTATACAGTGAATATACGAGTACGTTCACTCATTACTTTTTTTAGTGATTTATGAGTTACAACTCAGCAGATAATGCGGTTACAGCAATCAGTCTATATAGATTAACAATAAAACTGAAATTTACAAACACATGGCAGAAACAAAGTCAAGTATGGCATGGCATGGCATTAATATGTCTTGTTTTAATATATATAGGTACCCCTAAGTTAGTGTTCAAACAACAACACTCCAATATAAACCTGCAATTTAGCAATAGATACGGGACACACAGTCGGAACATTCGTAGACGAAGCTTGCAAAGATGATTTACGCACACTTTTAGTCCATATATAATAAACGTAATATACCTATTAATTTACCATAGTTTTTCTAGATTATAGAACATCGACAGATTACTTGATCAGAACGATATGAATGCGCATTATGTTCACAAATTCACAAACAAATATTCTATAATATTTACAAGCGAGAGTGAAGCATTATAGTGTTAAAAAATTGTAAATTTTGCGAAAAGTATCTAAAATTTTACATTGTATATGAATCTGAAAAAAAGATAAAACTACGATTATATTAGGCAACTATTGGATATAATCCTCTTTGGATAGTTTTACACTCGGTGAAACGTTTATTAATGTCATAGGTACAAATAGACCAAGGACCAATTCGGTACTGTCGTTTTGACAATTCAATTCTGATGAAAACAATCCTTTCTAAAACATTTTATTTATCTTGTTTCGTTATTTAACAAACTTTGTAAGTAACTCATTATGAACCCGGATGTAACAGTGTCGAAAAAGCGTCGGCTTCCAAAGCTTATGGCTTGCATGACTAAAAATAGCTTGGAAAACCTACGGAATAAAGCTCTTTTCAGTTTGGATGCGTTGGACGCCAAAGGGATTAGAAGGTAATAGAAAAAATAGGCAGGAAATAGTTACTTCAATATCGTAAAATAATATTGTTGCGGGGATATCGTGAAGGTTTTTAACTATTCAATATTTATACAACTAGGTATTGGTAGCATTTCATAAAAATTTAGGATTCCTATCGTACATTTTTCACTAACTAAAGTTATTGTGCGTTTTTATGGTTTTAATGCTAAAAAGTATTGTCAAATTAATATTATCACGTAATAATAATAATATTCGGCACGAACATAACAATACTGTAACATATTATGTATGTGCATAGAACTTAACAAAGTAGATTAATATTAAAACTGCCCCATTGAAATATACTCAAATAACAAACCAAAAAAATATGTACAGGGTATATTCCACGTTTCCTTGAAATTCATGTTCCATTCACGAAGAGGTGTTTCATGAAATGTGCTTCGAAATAATATTGTGACATGGTCTTGTCTTCATTTTATGAAAATACAATATGTTGTGACGTTATATCTTTTTGGGAGCTCGCAGAATACAAAAGAAGGTTGTAAAGTACGAGTAGAGGCAAACGAGAACCAGTGTATTTTTTCTTTTATAATGTGTGGGGAAAATTATAATCAGAGACCCAACATTTGTAGTTACCCAGATACCAGTTAGTATATTATCGTGACGGTAATCGAGTTTTTATAAATAGTTATTATTGTAACTAATTACCTATATTTGTTTCATCTGACTAAGCTACAATTATATTATGTATATTAATTACACATTAATTCATTAAAATTTTATGTGTAGGAACTGGAATATTTCCACAATATTACCTACTTATCATCCGTTATTAGCAATTTAAAACAAAATCCGTATACAAGTAGTAGTAAGTAGCATACAAATAGTAATGACATATTATGTCTGTTGACTGTTTAATTTTACACGTTTTTATCTACAGTTTTATTACTTATTTTATTACGTGTGTTTATATCAAAAAATGAATGATTTTGGAAGTATATAATAATATTCTTTTCTAAATGGGATGGACGTATCTAAAGTACAAAAAGTAAATTAGGAGTTTCGAATCTACACCAGTATATGCCCACGAATAATTACGTATCTAATTACGTGATAATACAAAAGGCTTGTACTTATGAATATAAATTAATAAAAACGCTGTTACCTCATCACACTGGCTTACCCAGTGATCCTTGAAAAGGGTTGACTGGTAGAGAATGCTAATAGGTATTAAGTCCGGCCGTTGCAAAAATAAAAATGAGTAAACCAAATTAAAAGTGCCTCTAAATAAATAATGGAATCTCTGATGAGTAAACGGCTTTGGCTTTGCCTCGAGGTTGTCCTCAACGCAGATGCAGGGGCGCGGGCGGTACGTGGCGGCCGGTCAGTCTTCGACTCGGTTTCTTCCTTAAACATCAGTCTGTCTCCGGAGATAGTCTGAGCCAGCATTGTTACACCTAGTATGATTCAATTGTTAAGCGAATTATGTTAACTAATTTTAAACAGTTCAGTATCAAATGCCAACTCCGTTCTACTTATACACATGCGAACTGGAACAATACGTCCTAACTGTTTTACCGCTCCTCCAGTGTGGATCATTATAACAACTGTGACTGCTTAACGTGCTCTCTGAAGCGGAAAAACGTTTTAATTTGCAGATAGTTTGCATTTAACAACCGTGTCGGGTTACCAGCTCCTCAATTAATGATTCTGTTACTAATGAACACTAACAAAATAAATGTTATATTATCGGCTAATACTAATTAAACTAAATGACAAGGCTCCGACAGAAAATACACGTTCCGTACACATTAGCATACTAGTGATATTAGCATACATGTATTAAAATATTAAATAAAATACCAGTCGCAGACAAGTATTACCAGGACACAAGTATAGAAAGAACTTTTAAAAAAATTCTTGACTTACGCGTTTCAGTATCATCACTGTCAGACTATTTAAATCGTTATAATGTCATGCTTTATGGCAAGCTGAATAAAGGACTATTATGACTAAAAATTGTCAATTATTATCAGTATTTATTACAAAATATTTTTTCAAGTTCACGGTGAATGGGCACTTATAATTGTAAGACTGTTCTCAACGCCTATAGCGTGACCCAGTGCTGATGGGCACTGCGTATTTTGAGATCCCTAATTTTTATTTTTTAATGACCTTATGATATAATTGAACGAGGCCCAATACAACAATAATACAAAATACCTATTTTCCATATTTCATCTAAAATGTGTAAAGTGCAGAGTCTCTTAGTAAACGGTGATATACAGAAGGATGCTTAGCTTGACGTGACATGATTTTTATATTCCACTGCTTGGCGTGGGTTTCCATCGCAACTGAGAGAGGCTTCTAGCATGCTCCACCATGCAGCTCCACTACGTGCTAGTAAATGATAAAAGGATGAGAAAGAAATTATGTAGGTTTTCAGTTTCCTATTTGGCTATAGAATTGTATAATTACCTCATCATTCGATTTTCTTTCGTAAGTAAAGTAAAGTAAACTTATTGCTCGGTAATAGAAAAGTTAATCAAAGATAAAAAATATGGTACTGTAATAACTTCCTTAAGGTATTAAACTATTACAGACGTAAGTTACCTCTCCATGAATGTTTGATCCTCGAACTGAGAGAATCAGGATATGGCGAGGCCTCTGATTACTTGCAAGATCTCCTTTATGATAACTTGCAATTGCTAGCCGAAGATGATATAGGAATAGTAGTTGATCTTAGAAAAAAATCTATATACATGGAACATATTGCCGCTGGCCTTATAAGAGCTGAAAAAGAACGAGATAAAGGTATACGTAGTTAATTTAATTCTGAGGATATGTTTGCCTAAAATCGTCAATTCTATGGAGTTGTAGATATTGAAGTTGATAGTGGTTATTATACTTTTAGAACCTAGTAAGTTGAATTGAATCTGTTATAGTCGTAGTTGACACTTCGTTTACAACTTTTAGAGAACACGAAGAAAGAATGCTTGGAATTACTGGCGTTAGCGTTGGATTACGCTGAAAAGGGGAAGGGTATACTCTGGTTGGCAGAGAAATTCTTCTTGGCAGCCATAGCTGTTTCGAGTCAGTATTTGATTGATGGTGGACGCCAGAAAAGCTGCTGTAAATACCATTACGCCAAGTTCTTGCTGGATAAATGTATGCAAAATCATTTTGTTCTATAAGCGATATCAAATGTAAAGTATACGATTGTTGGTAATCCTAAAAATAAATAAATAAATACATATTATACATTACAAAAAGTATCGAAACCAAAAAGACTGAAATACATGGAAATAAATGGAGTAAATGGAAATAAATAGAATGAAATAAATGGATTTTGCAATCAGGCATGCAGTAGTGACAACCTATTGACAAAACCATAAAACTAACTTCCTACAATTTCTAACGAACAGCTATCGGGTGCATCTAGAGGGGTGGTCTAAAATGCGTTTAATAAATCATTCGTGTAGGCAAAATTGGAATGTATTACCGATTATGTATTGATGTCGGCTTAGGTACATCAAATAAGTAATAACCTTGAAAACTATTTACACTATGAGTAGGCGTTTCACAGCGAATAAAAGTGACACAATTCCATCCATATCTAAGTTTTACCCTTGACACTTTCTCCAAATGGAACTGCTGAATCGTGCACGTGCACACGCATCCTATCGTTTCATGGATGCTTTACTCATTATGTGTGTAACATGAGTACATTGGTGGCATGCTCCATGGGTCGTGGAAACCATCTATCAAATAAAAGTAGGAGCACTCCACGCTCACGGCGAGAGAAGGGTCCAAGAGTTTAGATGAATGCGCTCAACTAACCAAAAGCTCGTCTAGTGAATCTATAAGTACCTATAACGCTTTATCTTAGAACCGAAGTAGTTTTTCCGTTGATTCTTTTATGCATTTGTTGCCGTATTTTTTACCTATTTGTATTGTTAATTGGAAAGTTTTCGTATCTTAGTCTAAACTTCTTAGTTTTGCCGAATGATGCAGTGTGATGATCTTGGAACAAATAAGATATTGCACCTTCTTCCTTTTATCTGGAAACAGGGCAAGGAAATGAAGATAGTGACTACTATTAATGTCAACGAATCTCTTACAACAAATAAATTATAATTACTGAGACTTGTTTTACCTTTCAATTTAATTGAATAATGTTGTAACATTAGTTCCAGGCGGAGACCCCGAGGAACCTTTTAAAATACTCACGGAAGTCAGAGACAGCGCCATTGGAAAGGTATTCATATAAATTTTCCTTATCTCCCGTTTGAGACTTCAACAACGCATAGTATCGTATAGCTGAATGTAGTAGAATATTGTGACCACTTCAATTGTTGTGGAAGGTTGTCACAGATAGGTTTAGATACAACAGCTACGAGTATATGCCCGGCAGCCCCAGCCGGGACATGCGTAAATGCATTTCCCATCGTAAAAAAAAAGCTACGAGTATATACGGTTTGGGTAGTATGACAGAAGGTCTAGGAATATCTACTGTTTATTGAGGCGATTGGGATTTAGTTCTCAGTTATTTCAGTGCCAAAGTTGAAAATCACAATGACAACACTCATCCTTGAAAGAGGCAGACCGTAATTTTTAGGTGCAATATCTTCAAATATGTATATGCTCAAAATTATTTACAAGATTCATTTTTCGTTCCTATTGATTCTTCCTTCCCTTTGTCACAGGACTGGCCACTTTACGAAGCTGAGAATGAAGACGACGTAGTACCGCTAGACACAGTATTTGGAGCTACGGCCTTACAGTTACATGGAGTTCTTTTAAGTAAAGCAAGGAGTGCACGCAAAGAAGATCCAGCAAAATCGGAAAGGCTTTCGCGGTTAGCTGAGAGGAGGGCCAGAGACGGTTAGAAATATTAAAAATAGTATTTTCAACTTACGTGAACTATTCCAATTCTTGTGTTTGGGTTTGATCTGTTTTATAGGCAGACTGTCTAAGATGTGCGGGGTTCCAACTTAGTCCTCAGGAATTGACATAAATCTATGAGTAATCTCAGAAAATACTTCTGTGCCTTCTAAGGACCCATGTGTATACCTATATGTATATTTATAGGCCACTATGTCGAATCATTATACTGCTGTGATCCTCTGTCATCTATTACAGTCCTATATGATTCTACTGTACACTTATGTATATGTAGTTAATGTAATTATAATGAAATACTTTTAGCTGATGACATTCCAAAAACAGCAGAAGCTATTCTAGAAATTGGAATAAGCCAACTGATGATGAATAACTTGAATAACGCTCAGAAGACTTTTGACAAGGCACTCCAAATATATAAGAATAGTAACAATATAGAAGGATTGTGTGATACTAAAATGCATTTAGCTGCTGTAATGCAAAGGTTCCTTATTTTATAAAAATTGTACATTTTAAATATGTTAAAATATGTAACATGCATCACATACCTAAACATTTCATGTAAATTAAAAGCATATTTGCTTTCCAGATTAAGAAATCACGTGAAGGCCTCCGACCTGCTGACAGAAATGGGAGCCCTAGCAATGGAGAATGGGCTGCGGAAACAGCTGGGCAGAGCGCTGCATCTTCTAGGCGAGCTTCACCTCAGAAGAGAACGACCCGAGTTGGGGACACAGCATTTGTGCGAGGCTTTCCATTGCTTTATGGGATTTAATTGGCCGAATGTATGTGTCATTTTCCAATTTTAAGATTAATATTAACATTTGTAAATTCGTTTCAATTCAACTTTAATTATGGGATGATACATACATGTCACATGAACCTTCAATATCAACATTTTGTGTAGTATTCGTGCTACTATATTAATAGTGCAAGAATTTAATACAAAAATAATGTCGAGATTATATTTAGCTTAAGTTATTGACGTAGTCGCATGGTCTTTACCTTGATATTATGCAGAATTAGGCGGCAACGTCCTTCGACACTTGGATGGGTTAGTAGCAAATCGTCGCGAGCGTTTCCGAACATCGCTGTAGACGGCAGATTGAGCAAACCGTTTCCGAAGTTGCCGAACGATTCAAATTCAAAACACTCGATACACCAGTGATGTCCATAAACCCGTCTGGCTAGATTCGCCAGGCCGCATTGCAGCAACCTAGGGAAGTACGCAACAGGCAGCACGCTGTTGTGGAACACATCCATGTCCAGTCGTGGGACGTAGCGAGGGTTGCAGCGATTCATAACACATTTATGATATTGTAGGTATATAACAGATATCACATTATTAAATTATACACATATAGTGTTCTACATTCCACCTTATGAGGTAGTATGCAAATTATAATTATTTAAATTTCCAATACAACCTTAGATGTCTTATAAACGAATATTTAACTTCACATGGGAAGTTATTGGGATGAAAACGTGTTTTTGACCGATTTCAAAAAGGAGGAGTAGGTACTCAATTCGTCTGTATGTTTTGTTATTTGTTTAAGGAATGTTTATTTCGGTTGCACTATAAACTAAATACATTCATTAGCATTAAAAATAAAGATCATACCATATTTATTTATCTTTAGATTCTATTAATTAAATTCTTTACACCGACAGTGTTCTTATTATTATTACACCAATAAAATTATATCTCAATATACACTAAAAGATATTTGCAAGTAACAACAAATTAGCTAACTTGGGATGCCTTATATGTTATAAATATTTGTATTATAAACGTTAACGACATGGCTCTATCAAAACGCGATGACGTTAACTAAGTCGTAAATCAGGTGTGAGTTGAATTCCTTGACTTTGGTATACCCTTGTACAGCTCGTCATGTAACCTGATTCTACCAGTATGTTATCATTTTTTTGATACTTATTTTAATACTTAAATTTGATAGAAACAAGGAAGCGATCATACGTGTAGAGATTTTTAGGAGTCAATTTTATGTTACTATCTAATTTGCTTACTATGCAATTCTTGTGTTTCACTCTGTGTTAGCTTCAGTTAGATGGTTTTTAAATTGTGCGACGACCGTGGATCTGTCTATTAATTTAATATCGTTGATGTTATAGTCTATGCAGTTATTACATAAAACTCATATTGGTACAGTTTTAGCATGTTCAATTTTTAAGCTTACATTGAAATAACACTGATATATAATAGTATTACTTATATAGATTGTTTAAATTCTCAACAGTCTAGTCAATCTAAGCTGATGTTAGGCACAGAGAAGGATACAGATCTGGACGAAATATATAAGACTAGTAGCAGAGAGATATATGAAGAAGAAGCAGAGCAATCGAGGCTTATGATGGCAATATCTGCTGGTATATATCACGGTTTAATTAAACATTATTCATTATCATCGTACTCTAGACAGTCGGATACGAACGCACACGCGATCTTTTGTAACTGTTTGTACTCACGGAACATGATTATTATCCTCGCTAGCCCGTTCTTGGCTAGTGTGGCAGCTAATGGCCTTGACCTTCCCATTCTGAGAAGATACGCGACATTATGAATAATTCAATATAATTATTCCGATCTGTATAGGCATTCCGATATTTTAAATATTGGACACATTCGTTGGATACTCCATATATGTATATATAAAAACAAATCTGTATAGTCGGTGGTTCAGAATCGATGGGCTACACACTAGTAACTCTGGTAATAAAAAGGTAAAGAGCCACTGATATAAATAAACACTGTTCGTCAATAAGCGCATCGCTTGAGTAAAAACCGGACGGATTGTAAATATTGTTCTTTCTAAATACTCATAATAGACATAAAAAACGTTTAGGAAAAATTGAATTCGCGGGGTATATTATGATGCGATGGACAGTATGCTTATTTTTTTGTTTCCTTTAAGGTAATCCTATTCACAAAACGATCCTAAGTCCGAGGAATTAACATTCCGACAAGACAACTTTTATATACGTAACACAAAACTAATGCGGTTCTTCATAAATCGTACTGCATATTATGCGTCATAAGAACGGAAAGTTTTGTTTCATTGTAGATCTTGAAATTTTCCGTATTTCTTATTAAATGTTTATGTTGTCGTTTTACATGCACAGATCGTGCCAGTAAAATAGACCTACAGTTATTAATATCTGTTTTTTATTCAATAATAATTTGTTTATTACTTTACAACTTATTTGCCTAATATATTAAGCGTCTTTAGGTATGTAGAGTTGGGTTGCCTATTTATGTATATGTATTTATTTCCAATCTTTCTTCTATGTAATTCTTAACAAATAAAGGCAAACAGAACGTTGTTGTTAAAGAAATGACAAATTCAAAAAATGCTAAATATCGCATACCGGACATAGGAGTATATTGACCATGGCAGATGTGGATATTTAAAGATTTCCGGTTTGTAAGTCGAAATGTAATAAGACCAAGAACTATGTTATTGATAATAAATACAAAAAGTCTGCGCACATCTCCACATCCCGTCATGCCTGAGATTTTTTAGAAAAAAAAACGTAGATCAAATTTTATAACTAAACTGAATAACAATTACGCAAAGAATTATGTATCTAGCAAAATTAATCAAATCCACTCGATACTACCATAGCATCGGAGCAACTTTGAATCGTTGATGTTGGTCAGGGCTCCATTTTGCTTCACGACGTCGTCTCATCTTCCCATACAACCATATTGTTGGTACATGAACTAAGACTAAGATACGAAAGTTCATTCGACATATTAACGAGCTGTGTGCGTATTTTAGGATAAAAAAGTACCTTGTATGTTTCCCTATTACCTAAACTATCTTCCAGGGAAAGTCCTATTCAAATCGGTTTAGCCATTCCTGAGATTAGCCCGGACAAACAGAAAGACAGACAGATAAAGATTTGAAAAAATGTGTGTTTTAATGTAAATAACTACAAACCCTTGAGGAAAAACACAGTTATTTTGAAATGAGATACAGATACTTCAATTTTATTTATATGTATACATGAGAAGTAATCTATTTATATTTAGTCGAATACGTCCAATATTGTTAATATACTACTTTATACATAAATGCCTTGTTATCGATAGGTCAGGAGCTTATGGTGTCTTACTTTAACCTAATAAGAGAAGCTGCAACGTGTTTCGTGGCGCAAACAAAGGTCATTGAATGGAAACTGTCGCATGTGGGCTGGTGGAACAAGAGACACCATCATCAATTTATACCGTGTTTATGTCCTATTCATAATCGAACCCCACTTGATGTTTTACGGTACGTTAATAATATATCTTTCATTTTCGGGTACATAAATAGATCAGATAGATAAATTAATGACTTTACTTATTTATAGAACAAAACTGGAAATGACAACTACATCTATGGTAGTTGAAAATTCGGAAGGTAACGCTTTATTTGGGCGAACTGATACAGTGGAAGACATAAGAGCACTTCGGAGCAGTTTCCAGCGTAATGGTTGAATAGGTCGATGAAATATAGAGGTTTTCAAGTTATCAAATAACACATTTATATATTTCCATTTATTGGTTCATTATGTTTTGATTTAACAAAGAATACACACGAGTATTTACATGAAAACATATCACACCTAAAGTAATAAACATTGAGCAATATTGTGTTCTTCTTTGCAATTTTTTCGTCTTCCCTGTTTGTTATCTACCACCCCATAAATATTGATTCTTAAGAGTTAAATAAAAATAATTTATTCAGTACTGATATCACAACGTCTAACAACACTATATAACTATAAAAATGTGCACGTTTATTTCAAATAAAGTGTTACTAAGAAAAAATATTTACCGAAATATTTAATTATTTTTACATAGTCTTTGTCATCCTTTTGCGAGGTTCGAGGCGGACCTTGAATCCCTCGGCACGCTTTAAGATAATATCAGCCTGAAGATTAAAGTCTGATTCCTTGAGGTCAGAGTGGACGCGGAAATTCCTTAAAATTGTGGACAGGATAATCTTGAGCTTCAACATAGCGTATTTACGGCCTGTAACAGTAAATACATCGTTTTTGTACGGTTTCATGTACTAGTTTTAGTACTATTGCTCTCTATTTCATAATCAAAACTTGTTTGAGTGAACTTACCGACACAACTTCTAGGCCCAGCAGAGAAGGGTACGAAAGCGTAGTAATGACGGTTTGCAGAGCGTTCAGGCAAGAAGTTATCAGGGTCGAACTTCTCGGGGTTGGGGTACACATCACTGCGACGGTGAAGTTTGTATGTGGCAATCACAACGGTGGCACCGCTTGGTATTTTTTTGCCATTTGATGCTGTAATTAAATATATTCATAATAAAATTTAGATTTTATAATATGAAGGTTTTAATTTTAACATGTCAACGCATTTAAAGTAAAATGTCAAATAACCTACCAAGAGTGACGTCTTCTTTGATGTGACGAGCAATAATAGGTACAGGAGGGAACATTCTCAGAGTTTCCATCATGCATCTCTCAAGGTACTTCATTTCCAAAGTATCCTGGAAGGTGGCAGGTCGGTCGGAATCTCCAAATATCTGATAGAGCTCCTCGACCACTTTATCTTGAATATCTTGGTGAATGCCCATCATTGAAAGGAAGAAACTGCTTCCAGCGGCGGTGGTGTCATGACCCTAATTTGTAATAAACAGTATGAATATATATATGTGAACTAAAATATTGGATTAGGGCGTTTTCATCTGATTCTTGATCTCACCTCAAACATAATTGTGTCTACTTGCTCCTTGATTTCCTCATCAGAAATGACTACTCCACTTTGCGAACACTCTAATAGAAGATCAAGAAAAGCTAGGCGCTTCTTTTGGCCAATATCATCTTCAACATCCAAATCGTCTTTCAGACCAGCTGACTGGCCGAAAGAGAGGCCCTCCACGGATGTGGTTTTGGTAGTGGTTTCAGCGGTGTCAGTCATGATTACAGGCTTCTTACCGGATATAAATTCTTGTTTCTTCCTTTTGATGACCTGAAATACATAAGCAAATAATACATAGGAATGCCCAAAAATGTGTATCTACATTCAACATTCGACTTCCAATTATTTTATAACGCTAACCTTTGTTGTTAAACCGTGGATGATATCGAGAAGTTTATTTTGCACTTTAGCGTACTGGGTGAAGTTGAACAACAAGTCTGGCCTAAGCCAGATCTTGGTATGTCTCAAGTGTAAAATGTCGCACATCTTCATTACGGCCATGGCGTATTCGAAGCCGCTTTGGTCCTGGGTGCTCTTACTGACACCCATAGCCGTTTCTACAAATAATACAAAAAAAAATACGTTATATAGGCATCTCACCTTCTTTTCTTACCGAAAAGAAATAGAGTTCGTGACCTCAATCAGGTTTGAATTGTTTGCGCAATGTAGACCGTAAAGGGGGCCCGTGAGTAGTAAGTGCTCATTGATGCTGAATATCGACCATTAGGATTACGTGTAAATGCGGGGGGTCGCCAAACTTGACACCGAGTAGTGCGCGTTGTACGTAGTATACTTTTCCTTATGCTGCCATGAATCACATTAAATAATGGCATCACACGTTGCCCTTCCAATAGCCGGTTAAATGCTAAGGTTACTAGAGGTTCAGGTTCAGTATAAACAACATAATTACAGCCATAAATATCACGGATGTTACGCACATTGCAATCTCGTGCTCTATTTGTCTTAGCTTCCTTAACATAGTTTAGGTATCCGTCCATTTACGTTTTGCATTTTTTAGATCGTTTTATGACCGACAGATATGAAAAAGGTTCTTCATTTGGTATTGCTTTACACATGATTTTCAAATTGTATTAAATTACGAGTAGGTCATTGTAATGATAGCAGTTGACATATATCATTATAAAATCTATATTGGAATGTTTTTTGGCTTTATGGGAAATTTACAGTTAATACAATTTTTTCGCCTGTGTTTGTATGTACTATTGGTAAAGTTTTTGTTTATTGCCTGTACAATGCTAATCTATGGTAACTTTTTCCAGTTATGCGATAGCGATAAAGGATTATTCGAAATTCCGACGAATACGAGTATGTCGTTAAAACTATTTCGCAAATGAATAACCGTGTTCTGCGCGAGCTCAAGAACACTACGCCAGCGAGGGCCATAGCGACCCGTGTGTTGTCACCACTGCGACTACGTGACGGGGCGGTCTAATAGCTATTTCTTATTATTATTTTAACGCCTCACTAATCCTACCACGAGAAAACTCATACAATTTTAAATGCTCCATAGTAACATTTTGTTTTTTTTTTTTTTTACTGTTATTCTCGAATAAATATATTATTTATTCGTGAAATACATATAAACTGTGAATATATGAACACGAGTATTATACTCGTGTTCATATATTCATAGTTTATATGTATTAATTTGAGCACATTTACGTGTTTATATCTTTTAGTAATGTAATGATAAATTGATTGTTTACTAAATTGTTTTTTGAACTTAATTTTGTCTATTCGAAGCAAACCCAAATATTTTTCCATTTTTTTACTTAACTTCGATTTTTGTTTGGTTACGTATTTAAAAAGTACAAAAGCGAAGTAGCCTACTGTCAAATTTGTAAAATTGTGCCTGTAAATGTATGTACCTACTAATCAATCTAAGGTTACATGGCTACTTTAGCATTCAGTGCATTACATACAGGTAGCTTCGTCAGGAACGAGGGCAGAATACTATTTAAAAAAGATGTATTATTAGTAACAGTTATTCGAGGCCTTACTTCACGAAGTTTATAGTTCACATTTAAACATCGATATTTCTATATAGGTACGTGAACAAACGAGGATAAACTAAAAATTGCTAAACCTTACATTTATTATGCTCCACTCGTGGTTGCTCACTAATTTGACAGTATTTTAAATAAGGTTACCTTGTCAAATTTACGATCATAAAAACACTTCTATAAGATGAAATTTAAAAAAACTACGTAACGTTCATCTAATTATTATAGATTACATTTATACATTTCTCGGTAGATCATTGACATTCATGAGCTAAGTAAATTGTTCACTTAAGGTGCTGCAGCCTTGAACAAAATGGGTAAGTATGAGGATAAAAACATAATCCATTTGAAAAACCTTAATGGCTAAGAAAATTAAATTCACATAAACGTTGGAGGCTTTAGACTGCTTATAGATTTTGTTTCATCTTTTATTCATGCTTGGAATATTTTATTTCAACGAAATCGATGTGTCGTTGTACGTTGTCGTTTATTTGTACACAATATTCTCAGAACAGAATAGGATTTTATTTGCAAGAATAAGATATATATTCGTAAATGATGAGTGATAACGTTGTAAGGGACCGAGAAGTAAAAGAAACTTTACAGGCTCCGGGAAAATACACAATTAATAATCAAACAACAATTAAACACGTACCAAGAAGAATTTCCACAGTGCACTCGCTCATATAGTCGTGGCAGTCGAATACACCACTCTCTTTCTTGAGTTTATCAACCACAGCTTTTGAGTTTGCGTTGAATAAATCGATGAAACTTTTGAGAACGTTCAAATGAAAAGTTGGGGCAATCAGTTTGCGGTGTGATCTCCATTTTTGTCCTGTATATATGCAAAATAAGGTCTAAGGTGAATGAAAATTATGCATCTCTTTATATACTTGGCCTATGTACAAATTATATTATAACTCACTTTACTGTCATTAGCTATGTTTGGGAAAAAGCGGCATTTTACATTAGAGTATACATATTTTTGTAACTTTCTATTTTAATTTCTAGATAATAATATAATCCAATTAATATTGTCTATTGTAAAATGACCTACACTTCGAATTTAATAGGATTTTACGATTTTTAGCTTACCGGTACTGATGAGGAGACCGTCTCCGAGCCAGGGCTTGAAGAACCTGTAGTCGTCAGCCTTGTCGATGTGCACGTGGCTGCCCAGGATCACCTCCACGTCGCGAGGGTCATACAAGAATACGATGAGCCTGGGCCCGATCCATAACTTGATAACGCTCTCGTTTGGGAATAACTCGCTCTTCTTGACAACGTTCTTGAAAATTTCTAATGGACAAAGTTTATTATAACATTTCAATTTATAAACGCGTCTTATTCCGTTATAATACAGTTCTCTCTTAATATGACATTCTCTTATGTGTACAATTACACGATATATTAAATGTAGAGCATACGTATATGTACATGAATAACAGAAGGTCAAGACGCTTTTTTTCAATTTTAATGAATCATAACGAATACTTTAGGGATTTTGTTTTACAGAAAAATAATGAATATGAAAGATATGTATGTACATTATCATAATTGATACGGATGCGATCAACGTTATTAATCATATATGTATAAACTTTGGAACGGTTAAATATAAACTGATTTACATGCATTAACTATTATAATATTATCGTTTTACTACTAAAATAAATAAGAGACACGGTTAAGTAGGTCGTAAAATTATTATGTACTATTGAAATGTATTCGAAAAATAATAAATAAAATATTAATTATATGACACTAAAAATACAAATAACACGTATCTCACCGGGGTTACTCGTACAATTAGTAGCTAACACCGACAAAATAACGCTCATTGCGACAGTATCACACTTATTTCATTTGTTCGTAGAGAATATTATTTATAAAATAACACTTACGTGCTGAACCTCCGGTGAATTCAAGAGCGTTTCCAATAAGAGGTAATCCTGTGGGTCCGGTGATTTGTTCAGCTAACTCGTACAAGCGTCTCCTGGACATTCTCCAGTACGCGTACCAGAGCACGAGGGCGGGCACCAGGAGCATGTAGAACAGACTCGTGGCCGCCCAGGTGCTGCTCTGGGCGACCACATTTTCAGTGGACGCGTAGCTCATTCTGGTTACTTCAACACCTGTAAAAAAGCGCGTAGGTCGAGCTGAGACATCCAAAAAACCTGTTATGTAATTCTTTTTTATGTATCTACTGAAATGAATTTTTTTTAAATGTATACACTAACCGAATATAGGTACCCAGAGTAACATTCGTAGACTATTCATTTATAAGTAAGTGTTGTAGTAGAAAAAGGAAGCATCGGTGAAAAATATCACATTATTTAATTAACTGGACTAGTAATATTTTTTTATTTTCTCCTATATTTTTATTAGTCTCCAAAACTGGTGAGTATATATGAACGTGAATGAAGCACGTCAGAAATGCAAGAAAAGAGAGGCTATTTTTATAAAATTAACTAGATTTGTAAAATGCCAATATTTTGTATCTCGCAAAAGAAGGAAAATGTCAAGAACGCAAAAAGCTATTCCGAACACATGGAGGTATCAATTATAATCCGCATAAAATTTTCCACGCAATAATAAATATTTATGACACAGATTTTGCTATAAACTTGTCATTGAATTAAATTAGAACAAGAAACAAGTCTCTCACTAGGGACAGGTTATCCTTCGTATTTAATTTGAACTTGTATTTTTCGAATTCGATAAGATCATAAATATATAATGTTATCTTAATTAAACTGTTTTATTATTTATTGATACAGTATTATTTAAGAGATGATAAAGTAACCTGGGTGACATTTTTTAAAAAGTAAAAGCGCGAAAGAACTTCATCAGGACCGTTATACGGTAGAAAATCGTAGTCTCTGCCAACCTCTATGAGAAATAGGCGTGTGTTTTTTAAAGATAAGATAATAAATGTTCTAATCTGGAAGACTTAGAAATAATTGATTTTAAGTCAAAACTGAAACTATAAATGGATAGAACATTAATGATATCTACAGATTTCAAATTATTTCGATAGTAAATAACACGTGAATCAAAACCATATCACAAACTAGTAATATTCATACAAAGGTTCATAAATAAAAAATAGAATTCGTTACTGACAGCTTTTAAAAGAAATAAAATGGCTATAAAACAAATCACAAGCTTTTAAAATAAAAATGAACTAAGATTAACTTTTGGTAAAGTTTACTTATTTGTAGTTTGTACTAATAGACCAATATCTATAAAAATCATAAAACTATTAAATTAGATCAGCGGTTTTATTGTTATTATATAAACATTCAGCAATAGCATTGTTTAATTCATCATACAATTATATCAAAGAAATTATTTCCGTGGCTGACATGTTTCTCCGACGTGATATGTGAATATGTTATGTATGGTTTATATGTTTTAACAGAAACAATAATTTTTGTAAAATATTTGCTACATTTTGTAAAATATATTAACATTATCACCACGGCTCTTTGCGAAGGAAAATTTGTTACTTTTGATAATAACAATAGTTTGGCCGGTTGGATCAGCGGTTGTTGAACCTGTGCTAAGCCGGGAATTGTGGGTTCGAGTCCCGTAGGGTATTTATTTGTTTTGTGCTTGGGTGTAAAATTATCTACATAAATTTGTAATAGAAATCTTTATATGTAGCATTGTATAAGCTTGATCTAATTATACATCGGATAGCATATGTGAAGTTACCGTAAGATAAATAAACGAATTTGTATTGTAATATTCACCTCACAAACAGAGTTGAAAATAACCAAACAAAATTTTTTTTCTTACGATTCGTGAAAAATTTTCACTAATTTCAATCTAAAACATTGTATACACAAGAAGACAACATTTAAATTTTATAAAATAGTATTTAAAAATTTTGCCCCACTAAATCACACGCTAAAGATGAAATATTAATATTGTTTCCTACCTTTAATGTAACCGGAAGGGGTCTTTTCGGCCTGGAACTAGACACAATCCACTATTTAAGCAATGTTCTGTTTGTAAAGGGTGCGAACCGCGCCTCGACGTCGACTATCGACTAATCTCCCGCGCAGCTAACTATATAGACGCTGTTGACGTCACATTCTTACTCTACATTGTCGACTAACTTATGCGACGCATATAACTTCACTTATTTACACGTATGCTGAAAAAATAATGGACTGGCTTGATAGTTCATTTTCTGCTGACCTTGACATCTGATCGTTTTAAGGTAAAGTTATTTGGCAACAATGAGCAAATCCATCCGATTTCCGAAAAGTAACGCCTGGCCGTACTAACAGTCTTAAGTGTGCGGCTACTGTGGTACTATTCCGGAGACAATGCCCATTTGATATTTCTAAGTTTTGAAACCCCTATAAATATTTGTTCGTTGTAATTTCAGCACATTTAAACGAGTTTTCGAGTAAATAATATTCATTTTTACTCAAATAATTGTGATT